>JAHKKF010421291.1:0-19236 GCA_019740295.1 Labeo calbasu | reverse complement strand
TTTAACAATACAGATTGTCAAAGCAGTTTTACAGTATTAAATAGGAAATAGTGTGTCAATAATGGAAAAGGACAACAGTAAACACTCAATTTTCAGTTAAAGGCAGTTAATCATTGAATTCAGTGATATCATCATTCAGCTCAGTTCAGTTCAAACAGTATACAATATCGCTGGAAATTAGAATAGTCAGAAATTGAAAAGTCAGAATTGCAAGAAATTAGAATAAAAATCAGAATTGCGAGATATAAACTTACAATTCTGACTTTATTTTTTTGCAATTGCAAGTTTATATCCACTATTCTGACTTTAATTTGCAATTGTGAGTTTATATCATGCAGTTCTGAGAAGAAAAGTCAAGACACAAACACAGTTTTCAAGAAAAAAAGTATTTTATCTCACAATTCTGACTTCAGAACGGCATAACTCGCGGTTAAATACGATGATATAAATTCACAATTGCGAGTTATAAAGTCAGAATAGCGGGATATAAACTCGCAAATTCCAGAAATAAATCAGATAGTGACTGTAAGACTTTTTCTCACTATTCAGTTTTTTTTTTTTTTTTCTTGCAATTTCAAGTTTATATCTCCCAATTCTGACTTTTTCTCAAAATTGTGAGGTATAATCTCCCAATTGTGAGTTATAACTTCCAATTCTGTTCTCTGAACATAGTCAGAATTGCAAGTTTATGTCCTGCTATTCTAACTTTATAATTCGCAGTTGTGAGATTATATCATGAAACGTCAGAATTCTGACTTTAGAACTCATAGTTGTGACTTTATAAAAAATAAACAATTTTGGGATGTAAACTCAAAATTGGGAGATAAAGTCAGAATTGTGAGATAAAAAGTTGCAATTACCTTTTTTTATTTTATTTGTTGTTCGGTGGCGGTAACGGCTTCTATATGTTTGAACTTACTTGAAAGAAAAAGAGAAAAAAAACATCTTAATCCACATTGGATACAGAACATCTGCTTTACAGAAATCTCACCAATCAGATGGCAGAAATTAGACATGTATATTTGCATCTCTTGTAGCCTGTCCAGTGAATTCCATGGACGTGCTGGTGCCACCACAGATCAACGCTCTCAACGGAACAGATGTTAGAATCCCCTGTGCATTCACCTCATGCTACAAGCTGGACCCCAGCAAGTTTGCCATGAACTGGACCTATAAGGAGACAAGCAACAGCACAGAGGAGATGGTGAGAGAAAACAAGACTAAACATGCTAAAACCACCATAATGTCAATTCTTAAAGTTACACAATCCTGTTTGTTTATTTCAATCTACCTTCTTACAAAATGTCTTCTTTTCCAAGTTCATGACCTATAAGAACAAGATAACACCCTTGAAGTCCAGCCGATTTGGAGAGCGAGTCATATTTTCTGGAAACCTGGATAAAAACGATCTGACCATCACTATCTTAGATGTGCAGTTGACGGACGAAGGCATCTACAACTGCTATGTGCGCAACCCTCCAGACCGCATTCAGGGTCAAGGCACCATCCAGTTTATCGT
Source organism: Labeo calbasu (assembly GCA_019740295.1). Taxonomy (NCBI): domain Eukaryota; kingdom Metazoa; phylum Chordata; class Actinopteri; order Cypriniformes; family Cyprinidae; genus Labeo; species Labeo calbasu. Next base: position 17,717 of record JAHKKF010421291.1, on the reverse strand, counting down.
CCTGACTGAATGTAAGGCTTCAGCATGTTTTTTTTTGTTTTTTTTTTTTAAGAGAGGCCATGATGAATGGGGTTTTCTTATTGCAGGTGTTGTCCAGAATTAGAATAGAGCACTGCTGCATTGATAACATGTTTTTGTAGGCCAATCTGAAGGTAGCATCACCTTCAACAAAAACCCAAATTTCCATTGGCTCTGTGGACAACAAACATGTATGATTCTTACGTGTTTGTTTCATCATGATAATCTCCACAAATGAACACAACTTTTATTCATTTTGAAGCCCAACAACAAACAAACTTCGTGAAATGAACACAACTTCAGTGGCATGACTATTAAACATTTTCTCTGAAAGTTTGAGTTATATTATAAACACAATGAGGCTTTTAAAGTGGAGTAGTAAGTGGATGAGTTTTCTTGTTTGGTGTGATGATGTTTAATGTCCTCAACAACCTCTGTAGACCCACATTTAGACAGTTGTTAGCAATTTGAAAATAACCATTTTCAAAACAATTAAAATATATTAAAACACAAGTGTTGTGTTTACTTGTGTTCAACAAAAACCTTGTTTCTGGCATTTAACCATTTAAATTATCTTTTAGTACTGTTTGGATTGTCAGTGTTGCCACTAGGGGTGCTAGAGCAGAAATTAGTGTTAAAGGGATAGTTCAGCTCTGTCATAAATTACTCACCCTCATGTCGTTCCAATCCCGTGAAACCTTTGTTCATTTTCGAAATACAAATTAAGATATTTTTGATGAAATCTGAGAGCTTTCTGACCCCGCACAGATAGCAGCGCAACTACCATGTTCAAGGCCCAGAAAGGTGGTAATGACATCATTAAAATAGTCCATGTGACATCAGTGGTTCTTATGAAGCTATTAGAATACTTTTTGTGCGCAAAGAAAACAAAAATAACATCTTTATTCAACAATTCCTCTCTTCCATGTCACTGTCCTCAGCTATCATCTGACATAGAATGTGCACGTGTGGCCTTTGCGCACAAAAAGCTCTCAGACTTCATTAAAAATATCTTAATTTGTGTTCCGAAGATGAAGCAAGGTCTTACAGGTCTGGCATGACATCAGAGTGAATAATGAGAGAATTTTCGTTTTTGGGTGAGCTATCCCTTTAACACTAATATCTGCTCGAGCACCCCTAGTGGCAACATTGAGAATGCAACCGGTACTAAGAGATAGTTTACACAACACTTTTCAACTATTAAATGGAAATTCCATAAATTGAATTTTTTAAACTGCATTTTGGTAACGCATTCCTACTCCCAACTTGTCACATATTGCCGCTTGATCAGGACCATTTGGCATCTACAACTGCTGTGTGCGCAACCCTCAAGACTGCATTCAGGGTCACGGCACCATCCAGTTTGTCATCTTGACTGAATGTAAGGCTTCAGCATGGGAAAAGATGCTGTACAACTAAACTTTTTGATCTTTAACCAGGGTTATTTTAAGATAGGCCATGAAGAATGGGGTTTTCTTATTGCGGGTGTTGTCCAGAATTAGAATAGAGCGCTGTGTTTTTCGCTTTTCATATTTCATAATAATCTACACAAATGAACACAACTTTTATGAATTTTGAAGCCCAACGTAGGCAACAAACAGACTTCACAAAACAAACACAACTTCATTTTTCGACGTCCAGGGTCTTCCATTGCTTTAAATACGAAACCCTTGGCGTCAATATGCCAACACAAAAGGCACTGAGAATTTTTTCATCATGAATAAATTATATATTGGGCAATATTATTGCATATATGTTGGGGTGTGATTTTTAAATGTAAACAGTCACAGTTTTATTTACATGAGACTATTTACACATTTATGAGCACCCAACCCCATGCAAATTATTAAAGACAAATAACTGAAAACAATGGAGGACCACGCACATTTAAAAGTGACACTAAAAGAATACATGTGTGCGTCGAAACATGATGTTAAAGGGGTACCTTGAGCATCAAAAAGAGTTGCCAAGGGGTCCTTACCAAGCGTCAATATGTGATGAGTTGGGAGTAAGAACGTGCTAGTTTTGACAGCGGCATTTTAGGGGCCTGAAAATGCAGAATTTTGAAAATGGGTTTCAAAGGGCAAGTTTAAGATAATGATACTGTTATTGACTCTGTGTAAACTACAAAAACAAACAAAAAAAAACATGATTTTGTATAAACTGTGACATGATGTGCATGTGTATTACATGTTCGCTCAATGGGCAAGCTGTTTTTTTACAAAGTTACATTGCCAGCTACTGGCCCAGCATGCTTAGTACAGGGGTTTTGTTGTTTTCAGCGCGTATGTGTGTGAAAATTAATCATGTTGTTGTCTGTGCACAAACCCTTTCAAAAACGCAAAGGAAAAATCTTTCCGTTTTTAGTGCAGTTGTTGTCGTGTAAATGCACCTTAAGTTTGGCCAGTTACCCACTAGTGGTAGATGCCGTAATGACTCAATCTTGACTCAGAAAGCATCTTAATAACACTTTTTTTTTTCAGAATACACTTTTTCACAAAAGCAACATGTTACTCTGGTGTATTTTGTTGATAGCATCGCAAATTCTTTTGTCTTCCTCTGCCTAGTGCCGCCACCAAGGGATTCGACCATTGCTGTCGCCATCGGGGCATCTGTTGGGGGAATTCTAGCTTTGCTCATTCTGTCCATGGTGGTGGTGAAGTGTATTCGCAGACATAAGAACCAGGAGCTGATTTCAGATGAGCAGAAGATGGAGGAAGAGGGCAAAGCAGATGGAGAAGGAGGCACAGAAGAAGCAACAAAGTAAGAATTTCTTTCTTTTTTTTGCTTTTCTCGTAATAAAGAGTTTCTTCTCTATAAACAAACTGCTTACTTTGAATCCTGAAACAGACAGCCCTAACCTGCCATCTTAGCCCTGGAGGCCTAACGGATGGTGGAGCTCCATCCTACACATTCGGGTAAAACTGATTGCTAGCAAGTGTGTTTTGGTGGGTCATGTGACTGTGGTTGACAGTAGCGGTTTCAAGTTCTCCATCTTCTTTTCATTAGCCTGTTCTTTGTTTTTTGAGTTCTGGACCCAAATCTCCTGGTTGCTGTTTGTAGTCTTACTTTATCTAGTTGGGTTCTGTGGTGTCTTTGTTGTGGTGGTATGTTGTATTTATTATTATTTTTTTCATAGCTGCAAAATGAACTGTACTTTCAACAAGTGTTTGAACATGTATGACCAATAATTATCTTTAATTTTCTATGTACAAAAACCTGTAAATAACCTTCATATATGTATATAAAAATGTGTTACTGTATTTTAGTTGCTAGTAAATTTCAGTTACAAAAAAGGTAAGTAACGTAACATACTGAATTAAATGTGACATTTTGAAGTAGAAATCAAAAATAGTCTGAAATAGAAATCTGAAATAGTATTTTCTTATCTCAACATTAAATGTAAACACTCAATATGCTAAACATCCTCTCACATTTTTTTTATTGTCTTTCTTTTTCCCTTTCAGAAATTTAAGCCTCCTGCCTGAAGATGTGTAAATCTTGTTTGACTCTTCATCCTATAACTGTCTCATTCAACATTCCTGGGTTTTCTCGTGTAGCAGTCAAACATGTCATGTTAGGAAGATCTCCACCACAGTGCCATGGTGTCCAGTTACCGGGTTTCAAACTGCCTCTTCCACTCAAAATGACAGGTTAAGGTAATAACAACTTCCTGCAGAACGCTACGTTTGGACCACACTTTTTTCAAAGTCAGCTAATGTCTTTTTTCTTCAACTACTGCCACTATTAGCACTATTGATATTAGCCATCCAGTATTTCTGCTGAGAATTTTCTAAAGAGATGAATTTTAAATTACACAAAGTCACAACTGCCAAAGTGTTTTTACCCTTAAGGTGTTTATACGTTTTGACAGTTTCTTGAGAAATCACTGCCCTCAACGTCCTCTCAAGTGGATGTAGAAACATAACGTGTGTGCTTGTGTGTGTGCCTTCTCATTGTGCCAGTATGCTTCTATTGAGTCTAAAAGTTTATGCTGTTTTTACAATGCAGGAAGTAGAACAGCAGAATATTAGGCAAGACTATTACTATACATCAGTGTTCAAAATCTATAATTTGCTAGCTTACAGCACCAAAACATGTACAATCATTGCATGACAATTTTCTTACGCATGATACACACAATTTGCACAAAATAAAAATCACTGATTTGCACAAGCATATGGCACATTCCACAAATAGGGTATATTTTGCTGTTCTGTTACATTTTTTAAAAGCCTTAGAAGAACAAATCTAATGACTTATTGACTTAGATAATGTATATTTGTTATCTAACATAAATTTAACTTAGCGTGAAAAATAGCTTGTTTATGGTGATTTTGATTTTAAAAGATGAACACTGATATTTTTAAAAAAATTGTTATTCTTTATAAAAAAATAATTTCTTAATTTATTTTCAATTAACCTTATTAAAACTTATTTCCCCATTACCACGTAAATAAGCAAACAAGTAAATAAAAATTTCTAATTTGGAAGTAAATAATCTGTTCCCTATCGTTCACTCCAACGTTGTGTTGAGTGTACAACACTAGGGATCGCTCTTGGGAGCCAAAGCACCTCTGACAACATTGATTGTTGGAGTGGGTTGTTCCACCTCACCCCGAGCCTTCTAGGCTGGATGATTGGTTTCTGGGTAACAACCGTGACTCCAGACCGCACTCGTTTTTTCTTTCCTGAAGTGCATGAGGAGTTCACAAAATCGTGGAAGGCCCCTGTCTTGGCCAGAAGATGATATATCAACTCCTCCTCCCTCACCACCCTCGAAGGTGGTCCGGCGAGGGGGTATACGGAGGTCCAGCCCAGCCCTCCCCCCGAGGCAGCAGCCTCCACCTCCTCAGCGCCAAGGGAGGGCCCCTGCTAGAACAGCTCAGGCCCCGCAGCAAGCCGGTCCTGTAGCCAGACCCGCCCAGCGGTCCAGTTCTCGCAGGAAGGTGGCACTGCCAGCCCTTCCACAGGCCACAAGGAACCCTTGTCAGGCTTTAAAATGTTCCTGAGACAGGCAGCCCAGAGGAAAGGGACCAGTTGACCTGCCTGGATCCACACTCAACGAGGGGACGAGCGCTGGATTCGGCTCCATCCCTGCTACCCAGCAGACGGGCACCACATGGTCAATAAAAGAGCGGTTTCCTTCTTCTCTGGGCCTTATTCACAGCGTTTCCAACCCTCTATGCGCCAGCCGGACACTGTTTTCCATAACCAGAACATGTGTTGGCACACCCTTTGTTTTTTTTCCCTCATGTTCTGTTCAGACGATCTCCATTTGAAGACGCCCCTCCATATGAAGACAGCCCTCCTGACTGCGCTCACTCTGTCAAAAGAGTGGGAGGCCTTCAAGCCCTCTCCGTCAACATTTCGTGCCTGCAATTTGGGCCGGCAGACTCTCACGTTGTCCTGAGACCCTGGCATGGATACGTGCCCAAGGTACCTACCACTCCCTTCAGAGATCAGGTGGTAACCTTGCAAGCTATCCCTTCCCAGGAAGGTGACCCCAACCTATCCTTATTACGCCCAGTCCGTGCCCTGCACATTTATGTTGAATGTACTCAGCCTTTCAGACGTTCCGAACAGCTCTTTGTCTTTTTTGGAGGACAGCAGACAGTATGCTGTCTCCAAGCAAAGGATCTCCCACTGGCTTGTGGATGCGATCCGTATGGCCTTCCAGGCCAGAGGCTTATGGTGCTTCACATGTAGTGGCTCCTCATGTGGCCCCATGTGTGAAATCTCCACCTATATTCTCTGTGATGCGGTGTTTCCCCAGAGACAGATTCTATCTCTAGGTTCTGAGTTTTTGGTAGTCTCTCCTTATGTGCAGCCCACCTCAGAGCCCTCCCCTTATAATGTTTGCACTTTTTTTACCCCCACTTCGATCTCCATAGTGTCTTTTCCCTCAAGGGGAATAGCCACTGTCCCAACGTTCTCAAGACTCTCAGCTGCTCCACTGAGGAAAGGCCCGGCTGCAGGACCCTGCCTGCGACAGGTCAAGTTCTTAGACGTTGGAAGGTCATGAAGAGGTGAGCTGCACTTATTTTAACATAAGTGCTTCCGAGCTTTCGTGACGCAGTCTGAGTTGCGGCATGTAATATAGGGACCCTAGTGTCGTACACTCGACACAATGTTGGTGAACGACAGATAGGGAATGTCTCCATTACATATGGTAACCTTTGTTCCCTGATAGAGGGAACGGAGACATTGTGTCCTTCATGCCACAACTCCAGACTGCCTCTGAGTGGGTTGAGACGCTTCTCAACTCCTTAGAACAGAACGAGTGAGCAGATCCCGCGCTGCCCTACTTATACCCGGATGTCCGGGACGTGGCCAGCTATGCAAAATCTGCACACCAAATTTAATTGGCCTTTTCTCAATGTCAGAGGTGTTTGGGCTCCCAAGAGCAACTCCTAGTGTCATACACTCAACACAACGTCACTGTTCCCTCCATCAGGGAACGAGGGTTACCATACGTAACCGGGACGTTTTTCCAATAATGAATATACAAAAGATCAAACAAATATCCTACTGAGTGACAGGTTAGTTTATACTAAATTTGCTCTAATTTGTAACCCTGCTATTAAGAAAAATCAATAATAATAATAAAAAAAGGTTTGGGTATTTTATACCCTATTTATGGAAAATGCCATTTCCAAAACATTGCGTTCACACATAAACATCATCATTTCAGGTGCAATGATTATGTGGCAAGCTAAATCTATTTATAGATAAACGCCAAAAAACAACCTATACAGAAATTTGATTGTTAATATTATTGTGTTTGACATGTTTGTTGTGGTGTTATTTGGAATGTGTGAATTAATTTTACATGAGTATCTTCTTGAACGTATAAGATGTGAAATTCATTTTTAGTCAGTACTGAATTCATAACACTTCATATTAGCCTCATAATCAAATTTCACACATCATATAATCTGTTCTGAAAGAGGCTATTTAAAGGTTTTAAACTGAGTAACAAGCAAATGAAAGACACTGGATTAAGCGAATGCGCTTTTGATGGAAAGATTAAAAATAAATGGGAAAAAAAGAACGAAAACAAAACTATATCCATTTAGTTCAGAAACAGAAAATCTGCTGTTTTCATAATGACTGTGTTGGGAATCCATTTTGATAGTGAAACACATAGTGATTGTGAACTCACTTTCAGTGGACTCGTAGTAATAGACTGCAGACTATCTAGTGGATTATGTAGGGAAGGGGCAGGTCCCCTACATACCATCTGCTTAAATCGAACAATTTCAAAGACTAGCCTCAAAATCATGACAGTATAATTTTGTGTTATGTTCAGGAAACGTGAGTATGTTTTAAATAGTTCTATTTAATGAAAAGTAAATATATCTAAATATATATTATATGTATGTATATTGTAATCTTGAATGATGTTGAAAAGTAGCAGCATATGTCTTATTTAAACATTCTGTATATTTAAATTGAAGCAAGACAATAGCATAAAGATGTAGGCTCATTTACAAACAACTCTTATTTGTTCTGGCATATAACCTCATACAAGGTATACAGTATTTGTCTACAGATTAGTTTAAAGTATTTTAGCACTTATTTTACTTCACCACGTACGATTATTTGGTTCGCATGCTGTAACACTGCATTCATGCAGCATAGGCCCAAAGCCTGGAGCCACAGTGATTGTGAGCCCAGGAAGCCTCACCCTCTGCTGGGCAAAGCCGACACCCTTATTGGCTTCTATTTAGGCACACTATAAATCACTCAATGCCCTTCTGACTGACTTAAACTCCTTTTGACTGACTTAAACTTATTTATTCAGACACATTCACATATTGTATTCCAGTAAGTATTTAATGGCTCAAGTATTGTTTTTGTTGTATAAACAATGTACCTGAATGATTCTGCTGTGTTACCTCTATAATTTTGCTCCATCAGCACCTCAAATTCCTTGTAAGGGAATGTATTATCCATTATGTATTTATTTATTAGTATTGTTAATTTCAATGTTTAATTCAGTGCTTTATTGTATTACAAACCAAAATTGTGTAACCATAACTGTTAACTGTCGTTGCTATGTATTCAATGATAATCAGTTCAATGATAATCATGTCTTCAGTGACACTCAGTTACTTTCACATTCACATATATATTGTGAATTGTACTATGTATTTTTACCACCATTTTTCATTAGAGTTGATATTTGCATAATGTGAATGACACAAGAACTACGTCCACAAAATGTAAAAAAATCTCCTAATGGATAAGCTATAACAAAACCATTAAGCTCATAATTTGATTTGCTGCACAGCAGTTAACATTAAGTCAGCTTGTGAAATTCAGACTGCAGTGACTGCAATGATTTTATGGCTTGTGCTATTCATAGGTTGAATTGCCAAGAAACACGACTCTAAACCCCTGATTATTTTAAATTAGAATTAGACAGCGACATCCTAGTTTACATGTATTCATATGTACTGATGTAATAATAGGCATGATACTGGGTCATTAAATATAATTTTGAATGTCAGAAGCCTGATATTATACTGAAGGTGAATTTTATCACATATATGATATAACCATGATTCCATATTGTTGATTGTACTGCCTTGATGTTTTCTTTAATGCACCCGCCTATTCATTTGTACATCAAGATCGAGCGAACATAACATTTCTGTGGACATATTCAACAACAGCAGTCCAGCGAGGTTGGTTGGAATGGTTTGGGGACCAGTTTTTTGCTCGTTTTTCCTTCATGCATGCCTCTGTTTTAATGTCTCGCTGAATATCTGACTCTGGCCTACTTTAAATACATATGCTTGCACTGCACCATAACTATGAGCTGCATCACTGACTGTTTTTTTCAATAAAAATAACGAAACAGCATTTTGTTCCTGCCTATTTTTTTTTATCTTTCACTACAAAATATTTAATGAATTGAAAGTATTACTTAATATTCAAATAGATGTATTCATTTACTCACCCTCATGACATTCAAAACCTACGACTTTCTTTCTTCAGTTAAAAGCAAATGAAGATGCCCCATTCCTTTGAAAGAAATATACAATTTTAAAATGATTATTAGTAAAAACAAATTTAAAGAAAGTACAATTATTGCATGAAAATACTGATTAATGTTTAGTTTATTACAATCAGCGGAGCTACTTTCCACCATGTTGGCTTAAAAACAGCAAACGTTAGTGCTTGGCAATGCGCAGATGTAAATTTGGAGCAGGTAGGCAGGGCAGGTGTTTTAAATAGGTTCTACAGAGAGAAGCTGACAGAGGGGGTTGAGGGGGCAGCAGCGTCTCCGCAGTGTGATCAACACCAGCTACTGCTAGAGAAAACTGCTGCACAGGCAAAAGTGAAGGTGACTCATGCATGCAAATATACAATGGAGATATTTATCAAAGTGACAAAATCAGACAGATCTCAAAAACATGACAACTTAAAAGTTCAAAGTCATACAAATCAAGCAGTCTGATAATCTGCAAACAAATCTGAGCTGAGCACTACAGTCATTCATTCAGTTAAACAGAAACTTTGAGCTGTCAATCTCTTGATCAGTACTAACAAAAGTTGCTTTTTATAATATTTATTTTTTAATATGTGCTGCTACAACAGTGAGTCAGCAAGACAGACGTAATTTCAAATATCTGGTGCAAAAACCCTTCAGCTAATCAATCTCGCTGCAAGTAGGCAGACCTAGAATACACAGATGCGACTTTTTCTTATTCCGATTAGTAATTATTTGTATAATTCTATCCTCAAATAACATTTTTCATTTTTAACCTAACCATAGTACTTCCCATATTTACTGTTTCCATAAGGGTTCCTCTTTCCAACTTCCTTCTCCTTGATAACACACCGTCAGTGTACAAGAGTAAATGCTTCAGCAATGCTTATCTTACAAATGCTGTTTTTTTTTCTTTCAATGAATTTCTAATTAATGATGTTCCTGCCATTTTCATGAGCAGAGAAAAATGTGACCTTCTCAGGCTTGTCTACACTGAAATAAATGGTAAACTAAATAAATTGTAACATCTAAAAAATCTTATCTAAACACATGAGATAAATACATTTACTCATACCAACAAAACTAATTTTATGCATTCAATCTATACTGTAGAGCAAATATTATTTTAATGATATTATGAACAAACTAAAATAAGTTGCAATATCTAATCACATTTTTAATTAAGTGAATAAATAACTGTGCAAAAAGTTATATATAATTATATTTCACAGTTACCTTTGGTCAACTGCCAATAGAAGTCTAGTAATTAAAATAAAATAGAACATATTTTTTGAGAAGGGAACATAACATTAAGACATAAAATGGATTTACTAAAAGCAATCAGCTTACTTAATGACAGTTTTAATAATACACAATAGTATTTTTCAAGACAAGTTTGTAATGTCATAGTGTATTTGTTTGGTTTAATTTTGTCTTAAGTAGCACAGGTATATTTGTAGCAATAGCCAACATTACATTGTATGGTCAAAATTACCGATTTTTATTTTATGCCAAAAAATCATTAGGATATGAAGTAAAATTCATGTTCCATGAATATATTATTTAAATTTCCTACTATAAATATATCAAAACTTATTTTTTTATTAGCAGTATGCATTGCTAAGAACTTAATTTGAACAACTTTAAAGGTGATTTACTCAATATTTAGATTTTTTTGCACCCTTAGATTACAAACTTTCAAATAGTTATATCTCTACCAAATACTGTCCTATCCTAACAAACTATAAATCAACAGAAAGCCTTTTCAGCTTTCAGATGATGTATAAATATCAATTTCAAAAAACTGACCCTTATGACTCGTTTTGTGGTCCATTTTTTTAATTACTGATGCTGACAAGCTTTTTTGTATCGCTAAATTTTCCCATAAATTGTTACTCCTTGTGTGTGTTTGAAGAATTGATTATATATCTTCAGATTATGTTTTCTACACATAAATAATAATTAAAGTTTTGTGTGCTTCATGTGGTAATAAAATTCGATCCAATTTTAACACCAAATCAACCTGACAACAGTAAATTACACCAACAAAAGTCATTTTAAGTATCAGATCAGGTACAAATAGTTCTTAAAGAAACAACTGCACTACCTACACTTTTTACAGCACTTCTATAAATAATAGAAACTAAAATAAAAAATTTACACAGACATCAATATCAGTGAAGTGAGTTTAAAGAGATTCAGACGCATACATGCAAAGTACAACCAGATAAAATGACTGCACTTACCAGGTGATGAACCATGAAACGAGAAGTTTTCGTTCTTAAATTCAAACCAGTTTTAAAGGGCAAACCCGTCCTGTGAAGCCCATCCTGCCCATAAGTCCAAACTTCTCCTCCGCTCTCAGGCCTCAGCGTCACAGTTCACTATCCACGCATCATAAAGTTGTAGAAAAAGAGGGAAGAAGAGAGAAAGAGAGGTAGGGAGGGGGCTGCATCCTCCTGCAGACACTCTTGTAGTTGGTCCCGGGACGATAAAGGTCTGAAGAACTGCAGCATTGTACTTTAATGCAGAGTGAGACTGAAGAGGGAGATTCTAAGGTCACTGTTAAGCACTTGAAATGCAGAGACTCTCTCGCTCTGTACCTCTCCGGCTCGCTTTCTCCCTCCTCCTACTGTCCTCCACACCTCTCCTCCTCCTCCACCCCTCCCCTCCATTCCTCTCTGCCTTTCCCTTCTGGCTAAGTTTTGCAACATCATGCTCCCCTCGCTGGCGCAGTCCAGGGGAGTCCAGCATCTTCGCAATCACCGTTTGTTTCTTCATTGACAACATTCCTCGCGTTCCAGTACTTGACGTGTGACGTCCCGTATGTGACTTCCAGATGAAATCCGTCCAGCTCACGTTAATGAAATATATTCCTCTCGTTTTCTTTACTATTACGTGGTCAATCTCAATCCAGAACGCTTTTTTATTTGTGTTTCTTGCTCCAAAGTGTCCCAACTCAGTCTTGTTAATGCCTTCCGCCATTCTTCAACTCTGAGTGGGTCTTCCTCTCTCTCTCTCGTTCTTACTGGTTCTATACAGTAGATTGCATTATGGGAATTGCTCTCTCTCTCTCTCTCTCTCTTTCTCACTCTGATACTCCACCCTGTACAAGCACACACGCATATGCTGTGATGTGGACTCCCAAGGTCACATTGTCCTGAATGTGTGTGTGTGTGACCACAGGGGGTTGATATCGAGTGCTATCCTATAAATCACAACGGCCCACACAGGACGACATTCTGTCAGTCAGATATCTGTGTGTGCGTGTGAGTAAATGTCTCTGTTTGGATCAGATGTCTGTGAAACAGCTGCTGTCTCTTTTTGCTATCACATCTGCATCAAGCGACGGCGCTGTTCATCAGCAAATGTTCCCCACGATCAGGCCTAAAGATTTAATTACAGTCATCAGAAGTAAAACTTACCTGCTTGATATGATACTTATCATTTTAAGACAATAATATAAACCAGTCGCATATGTACACTTGACTTACTATATAGTGTGTGAAACTGTGTATCTAATATGCAGAAATTCCAGGATAAACTACGAATTCCATTGATTTTTAAAGGGATAGTTCACCCAAAAATGAAAATTCAGTCATAAATTACTCACCCTCATGTCGTTCCAAACCTGTAAGACCTTCATTCATCTTCGGAACGCAAGATTTTTTTGATGAAATCCGAGAGCTTTCTGACCCTGCATGGACAGCAATGCAACTACCACATTCAAAACCCAGAAAGGTCGTAAAGACATTGGTAAAATAGTCCAAAGCTGCTATTTTTGTTTTCTTTGTGCACAAAAACGATTCTCGTAGCGTTATAAAATTACAGTTGAACCACTGATGTCACATGGGCTTTTTTAATAATGTCCTTACTAGGGCCCCGATCACACCGAACACATTTTTTAGGTCTGAAAACACGAGGCACAACCTTTTTCTGGTGACTTTTAAAAAAGGAGCAGCACGTTGCGTTTTTTTATGTGCGTTGTGGTTTTTTACCATCAAATCAGCAGTCCTGTCAGTCTAATCAAAGGATTATAGTGCGAGCGCTCTAAAATATTGTTTTTTGTTGTTAAGTAAACTGTCATATTAGCAAAAACTACAGCTCCGGGTAACCCGCGATAGACACCAAAGTTTCTCCTCCATCACTGTAGTCTCCAAACTTTCTATGCAACGGTAAACTTCAGTCACCACAATGGAAGGGCCGCCTCTCCATTAATTTGATTGGACAATTGGAAAAACGGGCTCTTTTCTGGTCAGAGTTGCTTTTTTTCCAACTTTAGAGCGCTCCGGCAAAAACATGAGGCGCAGCAAGCGGATAAAACGTGAGATGCCTGGGGCACATAAACAGCGCGCATAACGCTCACTGCCAATAGAAAACAATTCAAAAAAGGCATCTCTTACTGCAAAAACATGTTCTGTCTGATTGGGGTCTAGGGCTGCCCCCTAATAGTCGACTAACTGTTAGCTGATGAGAAGAGGATTGGTCCACCAACATTTTATTAGTTGCTGAGTCACAGAAAAAAAAAAAAAATCCACAGGAAGTGGCAAAATCAAGCAGTCCGTGATGGACAGATCGTTAAACGGCTGGTCGATGTGGTAATATAGTACATCAGGTTGGACATCCAAATGCTCACCTATCATTCATCGACCTCAAATATATATTTTCATTTAAAAGATGTATGTAGTAACAACTTTACATGGCAGCTCAATCAAATGTTAACCTGGAAAAAATGTGGGCTATTTAAGTTTCTGTGCGGAGTGTGGAAGCTGAAGAGTACTGCGCTCACTGCATGACAGATGGAGGCGCTGTTGTCACTTGCACCTAAAATACTCCGTCATTTTTGGTCATACAGATAACAGTAATACCTCTTTTAAATCTGTTAAGGCTCTACGTTTATTTGTGTGCACTCAGAATAACAACGAAACGTTGTGCTTTTGTAAAATAATTAAAGCAAACAGGATGCGCTTTCTGTCGTCTTGGTCTCTGTGAACTTGAGCGCAAAACTTCGAAACTCTGTGTATACTTGCCTCACAGACATGAAAAATATATTCATAGATAGTGAAATGTCTACTTTTAAAGTAACCAATTCAGATATAAAACAAATATTCCCAGATTATGTAATTTGTATAAAAAAAACATGCATACAGGCGCATCCACTACAACAGAGATGATGAGACAGTGTTGCTGACTTCATCTCTTAAGCCGAAAACAAAGAAAGCGCTAGTTTATCCAAAAAATATTAAACCGTTAATGAGGTCTCCTTGCTGTTATCATTATTTCTGCCGGTGTGCTGTTTCAAGATTTTTTGTGCACTTGAGCGCTTATTAGGCTATGTAGGAAACAGTCAACTAATGCTTAAAATGAACGACTACTTATCGACTGGAAAAATCTAGTCGAGGGCAGCCCTAGTCCTTACTACCTTTCTGGGCCTTGAACGTGTCAGTTGACTATTCGGGGTCAGAAAGCTCTCTGATTTTATCAAAAATATCTCAATTTTTCTTCCGAAGATGAACGTAGGTCTTACGGGTTTGGAACAACATGAGGGTAATTAATTACAGAATTTTCATATTTGGGTATATTATTCTATTAGAAAACACATTTCAGACTGCTTAGAAGTGTGCAATCAATAGACATTAAACTTCAATAGCAATAAATGCAATGCTAAATGAAGTCAAAAACTATTTAAACACCTAGCTTTTGCAGACCATGGACACAGTAATCATTTTTGTCTGTCATATGCCTTATTCATTTGACAGATGAGTCATAACTGTTATGTTGTTGTCTACATAAGCCACATATGTCTTAAATGGGCAAAGTGACTGACTAGCCAAGTGTCACAGTCTGTAAAACTATGATCACTTCCCCATGTAGTAAGCTTGTCCTTTTAACAGCTGCACTGCTGGCTCATTTACCGTTCAATCCAATTGTTACAATTCTGGGGAGATGAGACACAAGTAATCAAATAATCCATGGAATAGCACGTTTCAGATTGCTTGGACTCACAGAGCCAGACTTTTTAGCACAATAAAGTCTGTTCCACTTTGCAGATGACGTTCAGGACAAGAACCACCAACTTCATAGGAACATGCATGACAAGTACAATATATAAAAAATAGATTAGAATTTAATTAAAAATTCTGTAATGAAATAAGTGCATAATATTTCACAGATATAGCTCAAAACAAAGCAAAATATGCATTTTGCTGATACATATCTAGATTTCAACCAGCTTTTGCCATGTTTGTGTACATTATGCATGAGAAAGTCAATGAAAAGTCGCAGTCTGCAGTCTGTGAGCATATCATCTGAAGCTGAAGCTACGGAATGCTTAACTCAACATTTTCTGGGGTTAGTAATATATCTATAGTACGATGCTTGTGGTATGCTTGATTAAAAAATTATATGACTAATCACAAATTTAATAGAGAAAATGCAATCATTTTTGAGCCAAAAAAACAATAGCCAATGACCTATTAGATAAATCTAATGTAAAATTAAGTAAAATATCTTAAATTATTATTTTACTCTTAATTTAAAAATTAAATTAAATATTTAAAATAATGCTTTTATATTTTTGGTATTTAATAATATTATTTAATACATATTTATTAAATAATATTCATGAATTACATTTTGTGTTGAATCTAATTTAATATTATTGGGGCCAGGATATAAACAGTGTCATAGAGGGAGTGGAGGTTTGAGCAAACAGCCAGCCATTTGTTTACAAGCCTAAAATGGCCACTACGGAAAACAAAACTGTTTGGATGCATTACTACTGAGATTAAAACAGCATCATAAATTATGCACATTAAACATTTGATATCCTGAATGAGCTCAGCTGGGATGCTACAGGACTCACAAGTGTCCATTACTTCATTTATCATGCATATTTAGTATTTCAGTCAAGCTAGGGAATGTTTTATCTAGCTTCTCTTCCTGGAACCTTAATCATTGATCCGGTTCTGCATTGTAGGGTGGTTTGTGGTTTGTTTTACTCAAGGCCTGGCAAAGCGCCAAACAGACAAACAGACAGAAAGAGGTAGATATTGATAGGAGGGGGGTGGATGGGTTTTTAAAATAATTGTTTTTCTTAGATAGCAATAAGATTAAATTAAGACTTTTGCTTGTGCACTGCATCTCAGATGTCTTTTCAAATGTTTCTCCATGAGGAAGAAAAAGATTCAATGGAGGTTTCAACAATGTCTCAAATGATGTAGATTTGCCAAAGATTTGAAAATGAACAAACTTTTCTCAAGACCAAAATTATCTGTGCTATGGCAATCCCTGGCAATTTGCTAGCTCCTTATTATTACTGTATAATGACCATTTGAGTCTATTTCAGTTTCTCTGATGGAATTCTAGGAGAAACATTGGAGGCAAACACTCCTGAGAGTTGTCAGAAATTAACCTTTCTATTAAAGGGACAATATTTTCCCCCTGGACCCCCCAGTGACACCATTACTGGCCCAAATTGCTCACTTGTTCAGTCAATCACTATTCCCTGTATAATAAATGCTACCTGATGAAAACATACCGGTGGGAACTTTTTTCACAAGACGCGAGATTGCATTTTTACATCACATTCGCTTTTGTTCATACTATCGGGTAGTTTTAGGTGCATTGCAGATGGTACGTTATTTGAAAACATCACGGAGCATTATAGTTAGAGCGTCACTCAATGGACATTTCATGTCAGAACTGCGGTGACTCGTAGAAAACCAACGTCACATAAAACGTACCATATGTACGTTCATCTATTCCGAAGACAAAAACAAACACTCTCCTAGCGCCACTCAGTGGACATTTCACATTGAATGTGTCATGAAACACATGGCGCTACGTATTTCAGTATGTTTTTGTCATGTCAGAAATAGGTATTGTCTACATGTTCGTTTTTGGAAGTCACATAATTGTTTAAAAAGCACTTTGTATTTTATTTATTGTAAATTTGAGACCCCTACACTTTACCCACAACAAAACAGGCTTAAAATACAACTTGAAAATGAAAACAGTTATGTATCTAATCCTCCTTTCTTGAATGAGGGAACGGAGACGTTACGTCGAACGTGACTGACTGAAAGAGAACTGAAATGTATCACATGATATATAACAGGTAAATAAAAGGGAATTCATTACAGGGACATTTTGAACCTCGCATTTTAAATATCTTGGACGATTTTGTCACATTAAGTGCAGTTTTTGCCCCGAGTTGTGGTTAATGTCTGACCTTGCTCCTGAGATGTGAAAGAGCAACCTCTGAGCAATAAAATATTTTTTGTGGACAGCACACTTAGAACGAAAAAGTAAGGGAGGTAAAATGTAAAATTAGAATAATAAGAATAGAACTGACTGAACTGAAGAAATCATACAATCGTACACCAATTCCAAAACAGATAGGGGCAGAAAAGAAAGAATTCGATGCTCACAGACACAGGCTATAACGGGACACACTGAAGGTTTTATGATCTCCACAGATGTGATTAGTCTAAAAGACAACCCCCCCTACAACACACACCCATCCCCACCTCATACACTCTCCCGCCCTCCCTTATTTCTCTCCGTCTTTCTCTCTCTCCCTCTCACTCATCCCGTGCCTCTGCAGTGGCTCATTCTTTCCTGCGCCGGCTACAGACACACGCCGCCCCCCTCCACCCCTCCTCTGGCCACTCATCCCAGCATGCGGCACCTATTC
>JAHKKF010421226.1:0-14367 GCA_019740295.1 Labeo calbasu | reverse complement strand
CGCATTTGACCGTTCCATTTCTTTCTTTACACAGAAATGTAAAGGTAGACACGACAACCTGTCAAAATAAAAGTCCGGTTTAACTTGAAGACATTGTGCCAGATATATAATACTACTAAAATGAAACAAACATTATTTTTTAGGGTATAATCACACAACATTTCTTCCATGTTTTAATTTTATTAGTAAATTCCCCTTTGTTTGCCAAAAAAAAGTTCTTAATTTGTAATAATTAAAAGATAAAAGAAATTAATGTTTTATGCTTTCATTTGATAACCAGAACATTTTAAATAGACAACACAGAATTTCTGAGGGTAAAAAAACCTTTCATAAGGCTATTTTAAGAATACATTTGAATAAATTAAGTATGCATTTAAATAATTAGTCAAACGATGCTCCCCGTATAGTGCATCTGACCGAGCTTACTCGCGCAAAATCTCCTAATATAATCACAATCAAATCTCTTATTTACACAGTGTGTATGTTTTTTTTTTTTCTTGTTATAATGGGAACATCTGCAAGCGTGTTCTCTTTCACCACGCCGAAAGGTAACAATTTTGCATCCCAGTAACACAGTCTGCTGCTCATAACTGCTTAAGAGTACACTCGCCAAGAGCAATGATGTTGTGGAGGATCTGTCGGACCCACAGACACAATTTAATGAGGAAAATTAATGTGTATTTTTAACTACAAGTTTCTACTGCACGCAAGAGGCAGCGTTACGTGTTCCACAACAACACTTAACTGATGCAGATGCAGCTGCAGCAGCCTATTAAAGACTACAGAATATTAATCGGCCTAACTGCAGCTAGCGTTCACGATACCAAAATTTTGACTTCGATAAGATACCCGACTAAAATATCATGATACCATTACTGAACCGATACTATGTAAAAAATATAAAACACCAGGAAAAGTAATAGAAAAATAGATTATCCAAATGGAAATCATAGTTATTTTATCTACTAAAACAAAGCATTTCATCCCACCCTTAAAAAAAAGTTAAATAAAAAAATAATAATAAATCACATGCCAGTGCCACTACACAGGATTATGGTGAACAACTAGCGAGCATACAGGTATGTAGAGATCTTTGCTATATTTGTATGTTAGCTTAAAGGATAAAGACAAATCTTATTTCATGATATAGTAGTTTTATTTCACAACAACAATTTATATCATGACATAGTCATTTCTTGTTATTTTATCTTTGTTATTAATAATAATAACCTAGATGCTATTAACTAAAATACAACTACAATACAACAAAGACACAAATGAAATAAAGAAGGCCCTATGAAATCTGTTTTATTTTTTCCTAAATTCCATTTTAATTTCCTAGACTCTATTTTAATGGTTACATTAAAAAAAGATTTATCAAAAAGCATGTCTATTTAATTGAAATCATGAAACCTGCAGAATTTAACAGCAATTTATTAAAAGTTTAACAAAAATTACATTTTTAAGGTTTCATTTTTTTTCTCAAATTCAATTTTGAGTCTCTATTTTCCATTCATTTTCTGGATTCTATTTTAAACATTTCATTACATTTTAACAATCAAAAGCATGTCTAATGAATTTATAAAGGATAATTAGATTTGATAAAGAATTAATTTATTATAGGCTATTTATTTCTCTTTTTTTCAGAAATACTGTGTTGTGTATTTACAATTTTCTGGTAAATAAAATTAAGGTTTTAATAATATTTTTAGTAGTAGTAGCACTATCTTTACATTAAGTAATATATTAATATATTTTATTTTGAACTTTTATTTTGAAGGGTTTCTGTGAAGGAGCATGACGGAGCACCCCTAGTAAAATACGTAAGTTTTAAAATGATCAAAGTATTGCATCCCCTCAGCCCAACGCATATTGGTTCAAGCAGTGATGCGAGTTTGGTGTGGGTCTATGTTTATATATAACAGAACATATGAAGAAATGAGAGAACATGACCATGTCAAAGAATGCAGAAATTATGTGACAGAAACTTTTACTTTACAGAAAGTTTGCTTTGGCAAGGTGTTTTAGATGCAACACGAAAGTCGTTTCGGCCTAATTTTGTTTGAAATTACGTCAAACCAGTTTGTTCTTGAAATGCATCGGGGCCTTAAAAATCTCCATCCTCACAAGTGGCAAACTGCAGGCACTCACCTCTGAGCTGACCATCAGCTCGGGAACACTGTGCACCATGGAAACGGTCGCTGTAGAGATGGGCACCTGCTGCTTTCCATTCTTGCTCTGTAGTCTGAGAACATAAGAGCATCTTCAGCACCATATAGTTACTTAGACACACTACCAGAAATAACTCTAAGAGCCGAGACAAGTGAAAAACAGGGAAAGAATTTCATAGCTTTTTCGAAATTGCTCCCGACAGACGTCATTTCAATTTTGCATGTAAGAGCAGAGAAACAAATCTGAACTGAAGACTGAAAACACAAAAGTAAGATGGATGAAGACTTACTGAGTTAAGTCCTGGCCACATTCGGCACACAAGCCCTTCATTACAATGGGATGACTGCATTCTTCTACTTTTGCCACCACACTCCTGTTAAAAAGAGAAAAATATGTAGAAATAAACATTGCAATAATCAAATGCACTTTATACACATGCATAATGCTTTGTTAACAAGCTTAAAATCTCAATTATGGGGAACAGTAATCTATAAGCAGCATTACCAGTGGACTGGGAAAATGTATGCAAAGCATCTCTCAAAACTCCAGTGCAAAGAGAAGTTTAAACTGTTGTTTTTACAAACAAGCTCATTTTCTGTTGACAGACAAAAAAAAACTGAGCAATTTCTAATGCATGCAGCACCCTCTACTGTTAAAGACAGCAAAAAAAGCATAAATGACATTAAATGAGCTGACAACAGTTTTCTTTCCTCTGTTGACATATTTCCTAATGAAACACAGGTTCAGACTTTTAAAAAAAATACTTAATAGGCAAAACTTACATCATACCCATAATTTGCTAATCGCTAGATTAGGTTTTAAACAGTGTTGTCATGACATCTCTCTTAATTGTGATGTTGATACTTTAGTTAATAATATTGGTTTTGGCCAACTATTATACATGCATGTAGATGTTTTAAAAACCCTACTATACACTCACATTTCCATAAGGAATTAGAGATCTTCTTTAAATGCATAATAAAAGCCCTTAAGCTGTGTAATCTTCTGGAGGTAAATTTTTATATAATTAACCACATTGTGGTTTGTGGTTTTATAATTAACCACAAGATTCTTCTGTCTTCTTTGTTTTATTTTTTTTAGCTTTATATTTAATTTAATTTTTATTATGTTTAATTTTTTTTATTTTTATATCTGTTTATCTGTTTTTTTACTTTATTTTTTTTGTAGCAGTTATATTTTGCTGTTCTCTGTTGAAATTGCTTGGGTATTGAGGCATGTTTCTCATTCAGGGTTTGTGCAGGTTTTACAAAGGTACATTTTAGACTTTTTTAAACATTTTAAGATCAAGTAAAGAAAATTTAAGAAATAAATTGAATGGAAAAACAATATGACAATGTTCTCTAAATGTAAATGTACTGTATTAGCAATACTTCAAAATCTGAAAATATGAAGAAAAAAAACTACCTGTACAAAAAGAAACTGTACAGTACCTCCGGATCACATTGCAAAAACGTGATGTTCTTCATCAGCGGTTTTCTCTTATTTTCATGTGCAAATGTCTAAAATTAAAATACATTTACTTGAGAAGCAATATGACAAATAAGAAGTTTTTTTTTTATGACAAATTGATCAAAATGAAGTTAGTTAATGATTAAAACAAGAACAATGATTTAACAGTCTTTAATCATCTTTAAGGGAAATGTTTTCATGCCCCATTAACAAATGTTAACATTTTTTTTTTTAATTATATACTTTTTATTATTTATTGTTTAAATTCTCAGAAAACAAGAATTAATATGTTCACTTTGTATCTCAAGCAGATGTATTTTCATTTAAGGATATTTCAGTATTTGTATTCAAAAACAAAACAAAAATACTGAGGAAGATTATTACTGTGGGGTTTTTTTGCATGCAACAGTTAATGCCATAACTTTATGAATTTAACACTTTCTGCTCCAATTTCAGAGCCTTTTAGAAGATGAATTAAGACTTTTTAGGGCTAGACAATAATTCAATATCAATATATATCGCAATATAATTGTTTTCAATAACAGTGATGAGATTTTTAAACACATTTCTGATATTTCAATATACATTACCAGTGTTTCCCATACACTGATTTCTGCGTGGTTTTAATAGAGTTGGCAAATTCATTTTTCAGAAGTTTGTAGGTACAGACATCTGTTGTGGGCATTCTTAGTTTTTCTAAGCCTTTTTTTAAATATTGCTAATATCGACCGAAATTAAGAAATATACCCTGGACCACAAAACCAGTCATGGGTAGAACGGGTATATTTGTAGCAATAGCCAACAATACATTGTATGGGTCAAAATGATAATTTTTTTCTTTTATGCCAAAAATCATTAGGATATTAAGTAAGGTCATGTTCCATTAAGATATTTTGTACATTTCCTACCGTAAATATAGCAAAATTAATTTTTAGTTAGTAATATGCATTGCTAAGAACTTTATTTGGACAACTTTAAAAGCGATTTTCTCAATATTTAGATTTTTCTGCACCCTCAGATTCCAGATTTTCAGATGGTTGTATCTCAGCCAAATATTATCCTATCCTAACAAACCATACATCAATGTTTCCATTATGGTGATATATAAATCTCAGTTTAAAACAAAATGACTCCTATGACTGGTTTTGTGGTCCAGGATCACATTGTGATAATATCAAAGGTCTTTAATCCCACAACTTATAACATTTCTGTAACAAACCTTCTGGTGGACATGTAAACATTTGGGTATCATTTGGAAAAACAGCTATAACTATTTTACACGTTTTTCTTCCACTACTAGACTTGACTGAATTAGACCGACTCCATGCGTTCAACAACACGCCCCCTCTCCAAAGCCCCGCCCTCTATATTCGCGTCAGCCAATCCGACGGCAGCAAAACGCAATGCACAAATTGATTGACGTGCAGAGAGCGTTTCTGATTGGCTAAAAAGGGCGGGCCGCTCCCCCAACTCTTGTTTTGCTGTTTACAGAGCTTATGGCTATCAGAGCTTATCTCTCCAGATATATATATATGTCAGTGATAACGGTCTGGTAATATGAATAGTTTATAGATGATATTACACCAACCGCGTACGACACCTTTACATGTTATTAAACGTGTTTATACTGGGTGCATGGAAGTTGAGCTGCTGCTGTCACGAGCTCAACGTGAGCGCCAGTGCGCGTGCCACTTAGCTTAGCGCGAGCACGCTCAGCTAATAAGCAAAAGCAGCAAATATAAACGCAAAACGACATGTCAACCGTTAATACAGCCACGAGAGAGAGTCTTACCCGGGCGTGATGACCTGTCCGAGTTGACAGCACAGTTCCCGCACAACTCCAGCGCGGTCTGACTTCAGCTTCCTCTCGGGCGCTCTGGACTCGCTTTCCGCGGGGATCGGTGCACAAACAGCGAGGACGGAGTCAACGTTCACCAGAGCTCCGGGTTTCACCTTCCACTCGAGCAGCCGCAGGGGACGCGCTCCTGCGGGGCAGCGGATCTCCGTCACCTGCACCGTGGGGCCCTCTGCTGCCGCACCACCGCCGGAGTCTGCAGGCTCCTCCATCAGAGCTTTAAACTTAAGTCAGAAACACGCGGCGGACCGCACGAAGCGTCTGATGAGAATTAATAAAAGGAGTAAAAAGCTCTAAAATAATCCAGAGGTGTGCAGGGAAAGATAGCGATGAAATGAGCTGTAATGCAGGACAGGCTGAGGCGCAGGTTCACTCTTCCCGCCCGTAAACAGGAAACACAAAGCTGCAGCACGACCGAGAGTCTTTCCACTTCCGGGAGACTTTAATCACATTTAAGTTTAATCTGTAGTTAATAATAATAAAAAAACATGTATGTACTTAATTAATAATCATAATATTTTAGATATTTGTATGTTTTTTAAGTTTAAAAAAAAATACACAAAATATTTACAGTCTCATCAAACTGGTGGCTTAGAGAAAATCTGACCTGAGCATTTGTAACAAACTGTATTTATCCATCCCCTCCCCCTCTGAGACAGACAAACCCCTGGTTTGTGATGTAATCTGATGAAATATCATGATCATACCATCTGCCTCCCGGTGTCAGGGGATTAGGCCGCGCGTCATCGCCACATGGAAACTTTCTGGTCATTGGGTATATTTTCACTGTTTATCTTGAATTTCAAAGGGGAAAACGCGTGTGTTATATCTTTCCATCTATCTTTGCATTTCACACACTCTTTTATCCAAATGAGACTGTTTTTTCTGTATTAGCTTTTTGCAATTAATATCACAAGAAAATAAAAACCTAACATTATAGACATATGATATGCAACATTACCTTAGAAGAACAAAAATCACTTTGAACGTGTGCAGGGGGTACAAAATTGAGAAATTAAATAATAAATAATTATAAGAAATAAATAAAATGCATGAAAGCAATAAAAAAATGAATTACATTTTTTTTTAAATATAAATACAATATAATTTTTACTTTTTTTAAACTTATTTTGCTTGTTTCAGATGGAGGAAGCTTACAGTGCTTTGTACTTTTAATCAGTCCACCTTATTCTTCAACGCGGAAGTCAGCCTATGGGCGAGACTTCCAGTTTATTAGCCGCTATAGGGAAATAATGAGAAGACTCACTACAAACCAGTGTACTCAAGACTACATTAAAATAATAAGACACGCTAATTAGTGCTGTTAAATGATGAATTGAGATTACACACATCCAAAATAAAAAAGTTATGTTACTATATGTGTTTTTATAATATATAATATAAGTGTGTATACATTATATTTATGTATATATAAATACACACACATACAGTGTATATTTTGAAAATATTTACATGTATTTATATTCATATAATTGATAATATATACAAATATGTAAACATAACATTTTTTAAATATATACATGCATCTGTTTGTATTTATATATGCACAGTACACACATATATTATGTATACAAAAACATTTATTTTGGATTAAATTAATCAGGGTTAATCGTTTGACAGCACTACTAATTTGCAATATCTAGCAGCAAAACGAGTTGTAAATAATGTGGTATAACACACTAATTTGTAGTGCTAATCGAATCCAAAATAAAAGTTTTTTGTTTACATATAACATATGTGTGTATACTCTGTATATTTATTATGTTTATATACATTATATATTTTTTAAAAATATTTGCATGTATTAACATGTTTTTATTTATATTCAAATAATTTCTATTATATATAAATGTATTTAATATATAAACATAACCTATTTGTCTTAAATATATAATGAATATACGTATATTATGTAAACCAAAAAAATTTTTTTGAATGCAATTAATCGTGATCGTTTGACAGCACTACTAATTTGCAACATCAAGCAGCAAAATGAGTTGTTTTGTACAGCAAAAAATAGCTGGACGTGAATGAGATTGGAAGCCACACCCATAAATTGTACAAATTTGCGACGCCCACACTTACGAGAAAAATACAGTGGAGTTGCCAATTTGCACAACTGTGATTATCCAAAAATGATTAGTATTCTCAAACACTGTAGGGAGAACACCAAAGTAAAAAAAAAAAATTCTATGCAAATACATTTTTACGTTTCATTTTAGTTTTAATTTTAAGTGTATTTTAGTTTACGTTTATTTATGTATGTTTGTATGCGTTTTTTATTATTTTTAATTTATTAATGTTTGTTTGCGTATTTATTCATTTATTATATAATTCTGAGTTGCCTCGTTTTAAACATGTACTGTCCCTTTAATTAAAGTCACACACTTCGCATTTTACGTAAAAATATTTTTATTTATCCTTTTCTTTCTGTATATTATTTTATTGTTTAGTTATTTTTTGAATTCGACTGGTCAAGTTTTTTTCCTAAAAGCACAGTAATATTTGGATATGTTAGAGGGGGGACACAAGGTCTGAAGGTCGCGTCTGACCACTGTCACGTGACTGACGATGTCACAACAGACCGTCCAATGAAAGCACGCGTGTGCGTGATCTTGAAGCGCGAGGAAGAAGTGTCTGTGTCTGCGAGTGAGGACCGTAGCGAGTTACTCATGCGATTATCAGCCCGAACGAAGCGGACACATGGCGTTAGAGACGTTCAGATCGGTAAGGACATTAACCGTTTACTTCTGCTGCTGTATTTCCGCTGATCGATGGATCAGTAAACTGCTCTTATGCTCGATCTGCCTACGATGCTGGTGTTTTATGAAAGGTCACTGTATTTCTGTTTCACACTTCAGTACTTATTAGAGAGGCATTTAAATACAGAATATATTCCGTGTCATTATCCAGTTTGGAAGTGCAGGGCTGATCCTGAATCAGAGCAGTCAAGGCCAGAGGAAATGTCAAAGCATGCTTTGATTACTGTAAGCTTTAAATCCCGAACTAAACTGATTGTTATATCCAACTCTAAGAATAGAAAGACTAACGTTACCTGTTTTACAGTCTAGCACTTCCTGACAACTAGATTGTAACCAGTAGCACACTTACAAAACATAACCGTAGTAGCAATAGTAACTGTAGTTACTGCTTACTATTGTAACACTCTCTTTAAAACAGTGCAAAAAGGCTTACAGAATCCTTATTATGATGACATGCTGACAAGTTTTACTTTAATAACAATAATAACGGTGACAAATGACTGCAACCAGGGCACCAGAACCCACTAGGGTTGGATTGGTTAGAAGAACCAGGGTTTTCACAACATACACTGTCGTTCAAAAGTTTAATGTTTTTAAAGAAGACTTTTCTGCTTATCACGGCTGTGTTTATTTGATTAAAAATACAAAAAATATAGTAAAATTGTGAGATATTATTGCAATTTAAAATAACAGTTTTCTATGTGAATATAAGTTAAAATATAATTTATTTCTGTGATGCAACGCTGAATTTTCAGCATCATTACTCCAGTCTTCAGTGTCACATGATCCTTCAGGAATCATTCTGATATGCTGATTTATTATCAATGTTGGAAACAGTTCTGCTCCTTAATATTGTTTTTGGAACCTGTGATACTTTTTCAGTATTCTTTGATTTAAAATAAAAATCTTTAGTGGCAATATTCGCTACCGTTCAAAGTTTGGGGTCAGTACATTTTTTTTCTTTTTTTCTTTGTTTAAAAGAAATCAATACTTTAATTCAGCAAGAATGTGTTAAATTGATTTTAAAAAATGACGAAAAAGCCTTATATTGTTAGAAAAGATGTTTATTTTGTATAATTGCTGTTTTTATTCATAACAGAACCCTGAAAAAAGAATCACAGGTTCCAAAAAAATATTAAACAGCACAACTGTTTCCAACACTGATAATAAATCAGCATATTAGAATGATTTCTAAAGCATCATGTGATGCTAAAGACTGGAGTAATGATGCTGAAAATTCACCTTTGCATCACAGGAATAAATCCTATTTTTAAGTATATTAAAATAGAAAACCACTATTTTAAATTGAAATAATATTTCATAATATTACTGTTTTTTCTGATCAAATAAATGGAATTTAGATGAGCATAAGAGACTTAAAAAAAAAAAAAAAACATTAAAAATCGTACTGATCCTAAACTTTTGAGCGGCAGTGTATATAAGGTCTAAAATATTTTTTTTGTCATTAACAATTAATCTTCGCACGCCTGACAGCAATCTGTAGGTGCGTAAGAATCACAGACCAAAAAAGGTCAAAACTAAACAACAAAAACAATTCCAGCACACTACCAAAATATGCAAAAAGTATCAAAAACGTTTATTTACAAAGTTCAGTTGCATACCTGATTAATGATAAACGGTTTTGATACTTTTTGCGTATTTCAGAAATTGTTATTAAAATATTTGTTCAGGTGTTCAGGTCTTATGCAGTAAATCATGAACAACTGGGAAATTGTGGTATTTTGTTGTGGGCAGTGGGGGACCTTGGAGTCAAAAAGATTGAGAACCACTGCTGCACCAACAAAAAAGTACCATGATACTACCATGTTTTTTCATTTGTATGTGCCATAACAATTCTGCATATTTTGGATATGTGTTACTGTAATACTGTGGTGTTTTTTAGTACTTAGTACCTTAGAGTGGATTATTACCATGTATGTGGTGCATAATTATGGTCATTTTCCACCCACCCAGCCCTGAAAATAAATGTGTTTTAGTTCATTTACTACCATCTGATACCATGGCACAGTACTTTTTGTTAGGGTTACTATAGTATTTTGGCTGGAACTGTTGTTACCTGAAAAGTTTTTGGAAGGGAAGCGATGTTTCAAGTCTCTTTTTAGGGCCGAAGCTTTCTGTTTTGGACTTCGGCTCTTTGCACTTGTGTAGTCGTGTGTAGTCGGTGGTTTATCTAGAATGAGGGGCTGCTGATGGGCTGTTGTTTATCATACTCTATAGAGACCTTTAAACTGGAGCACATCCCTGACCTGTCACAAATCAAGCTGCCTGAGTAAAGACATTCTGTTCCCTGTTTCCATAAACATCCTCCATTTCTTCACATTTCCCACACGGCCTTGATGGGAATGTCCGGTGTTGTAGTCAATGAAAACACACCTCACAGATCAGAGTTATTTTTACTACGTTTGCCTGGTTTATAATGATTTTAGATGCTAAAAGAAACTCTCAACGTTAAACACATTGAACTAAAGTTTATTTTCTTTGTCTTCAGTTAAGGTTGTGTCGGCGTCATATGTCTCTGTTACGACGGCATCCTCGGCTCATAGGCTTCCAAGTACTCGACCAGAAGTTCTTCTCCTCACACAGGTGGGTTTCATGTGTTTCACTGGGATCTGACTTAAAGGGATAGTTCACTCAAAAATGACAATTCTGTCATTACTTACTCACCCTCATTCCAAACCCATAAGACCTGTGGTCAGAACACAAATTAAGATATTTCTGATGAAATCCAAGAGATTTCTGACCCTGTATAGACAGCAACTGACACGTTCAAGGCCCAGAAATCATTAAAATAGTCCATGTGACATCAATGGTTCAACTATGTTATGAAGCTACGAGAACTTTTTGTGCTTAAAGAAAACAAAAATAACAACAGACTTCGATGTGCGTTCACGAGAGCACCATGATGCATGTGCACAAAAAGTAGCGCTGGGAACTGATTCCAAAAAGAATTGATTCCTCGTTTCCGAGGCGTTGGGAATCGAGAGTCGATTCCAATGGTTGGAATCGATCCCATCAAGGGGAATCGACTCCCCGTTCAGAGCCTTTTTCAGTTCAGCAAAGCTTATCTATGTGCGCCTCTCAAACAAAAAGCTGCATATCTCGGCTGCTGTCATCAAATGTCGCTGAACGTCGATTGATGAAAATAAATTTAATGAAAAGAGTCGGTACTAAGCTCGTCTGAGTTTAAGAATGCACCCTTCCATTGAGCATCCATTCATTTGCCTCTTGCTCGCTAATAGTTATTAGAAGTCTGATTAGTTTCCACAAAAAATATTCTTAATGAACTAGTTCAAAGTTATTTTACGGTGGAACTGGCTTATACTGTTCTCAATTTTGAGCGCTGCATGACAGAATAGATCATGACGTACTGGAGGGTATTGATCCTATTTCCATCTTTAAAAAAATGCTATTTCTTAACTTTTCCTCCAATCTAAAAAAAACAAGAATCGAAAAAGAATCAAACAACAGTGAGGAATCGATTCCAGAACCAGGAATCGGAATCGGACTCGACTCCAAAATTTTCGGAATCGAACAGCCCTAACCAAAAGTATTCCCGTAGCTTCATAACATTACGGTTGAACCACTGATGTCACATGGGCCTTTCTGGGCCTTGAACATGTCAGCTGTGTGCTGTCTGTGCAGGGTCAGAGAGCTCTCAGATTTCATCAAAAATATCTTTTTAAAGGTCTTAAAGGTCTTACGGGTTTGGAGCGACAAGAGGGTGAGTAAATAATGACAGAATTTTCATTTTTGGGTGAACTATTCCTTTAAAGGCACAAACATTTTGGATGTTAGAGTATATGTCAAAGCAAGTACTACATTATAGTAAATGAGTATAGACCAATTTGGAGTAGATGTCACAGTTCCGTCACTTGCAGTGGTTTCAGAAAAAGACTGGTAACAAGTGGAGGTAAATGGGTAAAAAAAAATCCATTGAGTAAGAGGAAAAATTATTTTTGTGCCTTTTGATGTCAAAATCGGAATGCAAATAATTTGTGTAGGGTCATCAAAGACGCCATTTGAAGCTAAACGCAGATGTTTAAACGTACATACTATAGATTAAAACTGCTATAATTACTCTTATTTGATTTACACAATATGTCTACATAATATGCTGTTCATAGGGGACGTATTGTATTAGCCCTACAGTTAAAGCATGAAATATTATTTAAACCTGTTCCTATTAACATTTTACATAACATCTGTTTATTTTATCTCACAATTCTTCAATGCTTTTTTCTCACAAATGCAAGTTTATATCTCCTAAGTCAGACTTTATAACTCGATTTACTCAAAAATAGTGAGTTTGTTAATTCTGAGGGGAAAACAGCCAGAAGTGTGGGATATAAATTCCTATTCTGAGTCGAGGAGAAAAGAAAGAATGACGAGTTGTTTTTTCCTTATTAGAATTGTGAGATGCAATTCCGAGATTATAAGAACAAAGTCAGAATTTTGAAATCTAAAATCAAATTTATCTTCCTTTTATTCGTTTATTCCATGGCTCCATAGACTGCCACTTAAACCGCCCGCAAAAAAGAAATCTATTTTGCACCGTATCCGTGTAATTCTCTAGCCATAAAAGCTGTCTCTCCAGTGTTTTATGCAACCATGATGTGCGCGCATCCCAAATGTTTACAAACCAATAAACTGGTCTATTGACAGTGATGCTGGGATTGTTTTGTGTTCCTCTAGAGTTGTAAAGAGTCACAGGCTCTTTAGGAAGTTGTTGGTTGGTGTTTCGGTGGGTGTGCCACTGGCGGTCGGGGTGCGATATGCAGTCTCAGAGCCCAGAGAGAGGAGGAAGATGAAGATACTGGCTGAGGGAGTCGTACGCTTCTGCAGGTGAAGATCCTTTAATAATGCTAATTTATTTCATTTTAAAGCACCCCTATTATGGATTATGAAAGGTTCGTATTTTGGCGTTGAGAGTCCCCAACAACAGCTTTTGTTGTCTTATAATATGCATTTATTTTTATTTTTTTGTTCAGCGACTCCCAAACAATTCGCTCAACCATTCATTTGTCTGAACCCCTCCTTTGCGTGCCGCTAATCTGCAGTGATTGGTCCGATGACCCAGTCTGTTGTGATTGGTCTACTGCATACAGCGCATTTCGGAAAGAGAACTCCCATCACCATTACATTAAACACCCAAACAGCCATGGTATATGCGTTAGCCCAACGCAGAAATGTATTAATAAACCGCCGCAGTTTGTACACCAATGTACTGCTCTATTCTTTATCAGAACTCCAAGTAATAACAACAACAAACATTCACCGTTCAATGACACATTTATAAACAATTGCGAGTGAACAGATATTACTGTTAGCCAGAGACCTACAAGCTGTGTAGAGCAACCACAACTCATGCAGCTAAATATGTATTTTGCATGCTACAGAGTACATGAGAACAGCCATTTTTAAAGGATATTCTTTCAGAATAAAAATGTCCTGATAATTTACTCACTCCCATACAAGATATTAATGTATTTCTTTCTTCAGCCACAAAAAATGTAAGGTTTTTGAGGAAAACATTCCAGGATTTTTCTCCATATAGGGGACTTCAGTGGTGCTCAACAGATTAAAGGGTAAAAGTGCACTTTCAAAGCAGCTTCAAAAGGCTCTAAAGGATCCCAGCCGAGTAATAAGGGTCTTATCTAGCGAAATGATCTGTCATTTTCTTTAAAAAAAATATATATTCATTGACTTTTTAACCACAAATGCTTGTCTTGTCTAGCTTGTCTAGCTTGTCTGTCCACTCCAGTTCATGACAGTTAGGGTATGTCGAAAAACTCCCAAAGCTTCCTACATCGCTGTTTTACCTTTTTTTGTAAAGGGTGTTTAACCCTCAAGACTCGTTCACTTTGTAAACACTAGGTTGGTACTTCTGCAGCGATGTAGGATGATTTTGAAGTTGGAGGAGAAAATGAGATGGGAGTACACCAATGGATTTACCATCACAGTGCAGTGCACAGCGTCTTCTCAACATGATGCTAGTTCAAGTCTGTGCGCGCAACAGGTGGCAACAATATGCTAATGTTTCACGTTGACGTCCACATGAAACAGCCT
>JAHKKF010421204.1:0-19446 GCA_019740295.1 Labeo calbasu | reverse complement strand
CATGTCTTATTCTGCAAGACCTTATTCTAAATTTTGAATCCTACCCAATTCTTAAACTTAACAACTATTTTACAAAGTATTAATAAGCAGTAATTAGGAGTATACTGAGGCAAAAGTCAGTTAATAGTTAGTTAACAGTGAGAATTGGACCCTAATCTAAAGTGTGACCAGAATAATTTATGTAGTTATCTATTATTTATTCCAAAAAGAATTAAAGGAACCGTTTCATGTCTATCCTTGTATTATTAACTTGTTGAGGTTGATTTAGAAAGTAATTAGTAAGTTAGTAATTAATAAGTAATTAAATACTTTTTGAAGAGAGTAATTTGTACAGTAATCTAATTACACTTTTGAAGATGTAATTAGCAACTAGTAATTAATAACTTTTTAGAGTAACTTACCCAACACTGATGGCAGTGCTGTTTTAGTATTATTTATAAACTATTTATTAATAATTAATATAAATAATAATTTTTATCCTGATTTTTATTTAATTTCTACTAATTTTGTTTTTCAATTTGATATATATATTAGATTTATTTATTTTTTATTTTAATTTTAGTACTTTATTTCACTTATTTCACTTTTCTAATTTTTCTAATTTTTAGAAATTCATTTTTTTCAAATAGTGCTAGCTATTTTTGATCATTTTAGTTAACACTAAACAATGGCCGCACTTTATGGAATCTGGCAGTTAGGTTATAAATGAATCTGAGTGCAGTTGTTGTGGGAGGAAAAAAATAATGTTAATATAACGTCAAGACTAAAAATGTTAAAGGCTGAAGTTCATATAAATTATCCCTCCCTTGTTACGTAAAATTGCAATGCACATCACTAATGATTATGTGATGAAGTGACAATGTAAACATCATAAAGTAACATCAAGTAAGGCATTGTTCATGACAGGTTTACTGACTTTTGCGTCACCTTACAATTAAAGGGCAAAGTCTAACATAGTTATTTCTACAGGTGACCACTAGATGTCAGTCGTGTCAAAAAAAACAACAACGATTCATTGACGAAGGCAATAGGTATAAAATGGGTATGAGGAAAATATTTCTGTAAACAGTTGTACTTCAGAGTTGAGGTAAATGATGTAGACGTGTTTTTATTATTATTCCTACCATTTGAGCATCTCTCATGAAATATCTGTTAAAACATATTATGACTAATCAAATGTGTGCATATTACTATATGAGAACGTGTTATTAGTGTTTGCTCTCAACTATAACGGACGGCATGTGGCAGAGTCAAAAATAGGAAGTGCACTCAAGCCTAGGGAGTGGCTTCAGCAGTTTCTGCCTGTCCTACCTGAGCCTGAGAGCTGGACTTTGACTGGGGAACTTTAAGGAAATAGGAAAAAACCAAGAGCACAACTTCGCAAGGTTAGTGAGCATTTAAATGAATACAGCGTTGACTGCGGTGAGCAAAACATTAAACTAGCTGTTTATTTTACAAGAATAGTCACATAAAATATTTAATTAAATAGTTAGTCATTTATTAGGATCACAGAACATGCAATGTATTCAAGAAGGATCCAAAAGTGTAGCAATACATGGATGTAATATTACTTATAAGACATAAATTTATATTAAAACTCTTTTACATGCGTTTATATGTGTACGCTATATATGTGTGTTTTGGCAGGGCAAGTCTGCGCAGGTACAGTTATGTGCACGCGCATTCCAGTGTCTCCATAGAGCTTGTAGAGAGTCTGCCCACACTATCCAAGAAATCTGCTATCTAGGATTTTAATGGTGGTGTCTTCCTTAACTTACAGTAGTGTTTATTAGGGTTTAAACTTAGTTTTTTAACTAAGTATTTCATCCTTTGTTAAGACAATACAGGACCAACGTATTTGGCCTGTTTTGGGTGAGGACGGTTATGTTTCAGGACACACAACCACACACAATTATGGATTTAAAAGCTAAGCAATATATAATTGCATATGTGCAATATTCCGTTAGAGATAACAGTGGGGAAAATCAGCTAGAACAAAATAACATGATCACAACTGTCTGTCCCATGTTTTATTTATTTGCTTTCTGCTCTCAGAGCACGTTTCAGAACACATAACTCTATATACTGTAGTTTAATTATTTATAAATGTCTAATAAAAAGGTTAGACACATTAAACTAGTGACTAAAAATCTGTATCATCTTTGTTGTTTTACAATTTAACATTGAAATACCTTTTTTAGGTAGATAAAAATCTGTTTTCACATGTAGGGCTCCTCCCTTGTGCTAGTCCTGTATGTTTTGTGTGCTTTGTAGCTCGGAGCTAGTGTTAGCTTGCAAAAACTATAGCCACCGGAGGTCAAATCCCACATACTTGTTATCTGTGCTACATTAACTATTTCAGAACAACTAAGTGAAGTCACTCTGGTTGCTACACTGATGTCTTTTTTTAACTAAACAAACTTTAAAAACAATGTCAACTTTACTGAAGTGTGACTGAAAGCTTAGGCCTGTGTAAACAAATTATTAGTCACTTAAAATGAAGACTTGAGACCAAAACCAAATAAAGCTGACAAATTTGAAAAAGAGTAACAATAAGGATTATAATTAATCTCGCGTTATTTAACACAGGTTTTGTCATATGCATGCAGGTACCATGAATAGCTGGTACCATGAATATTAGATAGTCATGCTTGAGTAAGTTGAGTAAAAAAGACATGTAGCCTTACTTCTAGGAATTCATTGCCTCAGGCAAAGAACACAGCAAGACAGGCTCTAAAAGAGAATACATTTATAAACCTCCTGTAAACTAGAATGTTGCTGTGCCTTTAGATTTGATGTCAAACAGTATAACAGTATAACAGTATAACACCACACTGCAGTCCATATTGTATTAGCTCCGCATTCCAGTACCTACAATCACATGGGTGCGAGAGATAATTATTTGAGCACGGAAAAACAACCAGTGTGAGCAAACACAGTGTAAACTTTGGTCTAATGCATGTCTTGAATTAGGTGAATGGTATGTGTGAATCTGGTAAGGTTTTAGGCTGTCCAATAGCAGTGCACATTATATGGGTACCATAGATTAGTTACCAGATGATTTTAGAGTTTTAAATGATTTGTATCTGTTGTTATTGTAAATGAAATTGTGGATGATGATTTCCCTTATTTCATAATCTGTGCCATCATTTTGCTTACTTATAAACACTAATAATTTTTAAATTTAATCTTCAGCAAATCTCAAAATGAATATTTTTTTTTTTGTTGTAAATTACATTGTTGTAATGCATAAATTCATTTTTTGCTTTAAAAACGACTGCTTTTTTGTTTAATTTAATTTATTTAGACAAAACAGTATAGTAGTAAAATTTAACTAACTATAAACTCTGTCCTTGTGTTTCCAAACTGGCCTTACTACCAGATGAGATGATTGTGTAATGGTGTGTGGATATCTTTGAGGACATGGCGAGTGATGCAAGCACCCTTTCCTGGAAGGTACCCATCCAGGACTGGGATGGGGGCATCAAAAGCCCTGACCTAGGTCCTGTTGGGGACGGCGGCCCTGTGAAGATCATCAAAGTGTGCTTCAGCAGCAGCAACAACCTTAGCAAAAACTTCAAACTGGTCAAATGTGACAGCTCATGGCAGATCAAGGTATACATACACTACTGCTCAATTTTTAAAAAATGTTATTGGAAGAAGTGTCTTATGTTCACCTAGGTTGCATTTATTTAATAAAAAATGTAGTGAAAACGCAGTGAACGTAATGTGTTTAATAATGTGAAATACTAAGACAGCTCTTCTATTTTAATATATTTAAAATGCATTTCATTCCTGTGATGGCAAAGCTGAATTTTCAGCATCATTACTCCAGCCTTTAGTGTCACATGATCCTTCAGAAATCATTCTAATATGCATTTGGTGCACAAGAAATGTTTGTAATATTATGTATTATTATTTATGTGAAATAGACATCTTTTTAAACTTTTTTTTTTCCATTATGTTGGAATAGCTTGTCTGAACACTTTGTATTTTGCTTATCCATCAGACTATCATCCAGTCTATTCTGATCAGTGGGCGTTTGGGCCCAAATGTGCAAAACCCAGGATGCTTTGGGCTAAGGCTCAAACACCTAAAATCTGAGGAGCTCCACTGGCTTCATCCAGACCTGACTGTAGGAGAGGTTGAGCAACGGTACGAGAGCCATCATGCCGAGGCAGAGTGGAGGTAATGGAGTCTCTCACTCATATCACCAATATACTGACCATTACTTGAATTTTCATATAGAGGGTTTGCACTTACGCCATGATTTGGTCTTTTACCCGCACCTAAATTGGCGATACTCAGATGTAAACAACAGCATGGATTGCATGGCTAATGTACTACTGAATGCATTGTTCTGCTAATTTATGCTGTCTAAACCATAGAAACAAACGTGTGGAAGCTGCTAAATCAAATAGAGAAGGACTTAGTAAGCAGGAAAGGGCACAAAACTTTGACAAACTAAAGTTAACAGGTGGTAAAGATACGTATGAGCAGTATTTATTAAGATATTAGCAAAATATTTCACCTACCTGACCGAAATGATAAGAACAAACACAAATGTTGTCAAGATTCTTGCCCTGGAAATCCTGGTTCACTTTGGCCAACCACAAATGCCTTTTGTTCCTCATACAGTTTTTTTCATTTATTCTTCTCGATTTGTTGTAACTTTTGTAGTACTCCAAATGTTTTTTACCAGTTTGACAATTGACGATTTTCAGCAGCAATAATCAGCAAAATATGCATATGTTTCTTCAGTCCCGTGGCATTGTTTACGTTCAGTGCCGCCAATATGGCTGACTGAAAACACACTATAAATGTGTGTGTGTGTGTGTTTTGTTTCAGATATGATCTTAGGATTCGCTACATTCCCACTGATTTCATGAAGAGGTTAAAAGAGGATAGGACCTTCCTTCTGTATTTTTATCAACAGGTCAGCAAACATCTCTAGATTTGCTTCCTGTTTGTGGTTGTATGTGGTCATGTTTATGTCAGCTCAGTAAATACTGTTCCTCTTCTGGCAGGTTCGCTGTGACTACATGCAGCATCATGCTAGTAAAGTTAGCGATGGCATGGCTCTTCAGCTGGGCTGTTTGGAGATCAGGTAGCAAACAGCATAATCTGTTTTCTTTTATTGATAATATCTATTAATCCAGTGTAACTGCAGGATGAGCAACTGAGTACTACAGGCCCAGTGTTGTTTCCCTGGACCAAAATGAGCACTCTTTGATTATTCATTAATTCAGTTTACATTACTCTAGGTACTAAATATTACTGAATTGTGTTGAATTGTGAGGTAATTTCAGAGCATTGCATCACATACTGTATGTGGTTTATGTCTTTCAGGAGGTTTTATAAAGACATGAATGCCAAAGGTCTAGAGAAAAAGTCCAACTTTGACTTGCTAGAGTAAGTTCATATTTTTTAATTGTACAAAAGTCATTTTAAAAAGGTAATTTTTGCTAATATGGTGCTTTTTAATTTAGAAAAGATGTTGGTCTGGACCTGTTCTTTCCTAAGGGACTTATTGACAGTATGAAGGTTAGATTTGTTTTCCACTTTTCTGTGGTGCCAGTATTTTATTAAAAGACCATTTATAAAGTTAAAATTGGAGTTGTAAGTTGTTTGTGTTTAATGTTTTTTTTTTTTTTAATTCCGAGCCTTTTACCAATAAGACATTTAAAGGTGACCTATTATGCCTCTTTTTACAAGATATAATTATATATCCTAAGTCTTAGGTGTCCCCAGAATGTGTCTGTGAAGTTTTATTTTTATGTGACCCTGGACCACAAAACCAGTCATAGGGGTCATTTTTTGGAAATATTCCATATAGTTTGTTAGGATAGGACAGGACGATATCTGTTCGAAATACAATTATTTGAAAATCTGGAAGTTAAAGTTGTCCAAATGAAGTTCTTAGCAATCCATATTGCTAATTAAAAATTAAGTTTTCATATATTTACAGTAGGAAATTTACAAACTATCTTCATGGAACATGATCTTTACTTAATATCTTAATGATTTTAGCATAAAAGAAAAATCGATAATTTTGCCCCATACAACGCATTTTTTAGCAATTGCTACAAATAAACCTGTGCTACATAAGACTGGTTTTGTCACCCAGGGTCACATATAATTTTGAAAATGCCTATTTTTAGTATAAGCAGAAACACACTGTTTTCTTGCATGTCTCCTTAAATGCAAATGAGCTGAATTCATGTGTTTTAAAACCATATTAGTTTAAACTTCTGATATACAGTTTTCTAAGCGCAAACATCCGAAACTTGCGCACAGACAACGGCATGCGAGTACTAAACTAAGTTCTCTTTCATGTCTTATTCCGCTTACACGCACGTTTATGTTAACCCTGATAAAATAATCTGAAAAAATAAAGAAGTGGAAGCTTATGAGAGCTTAGCACACTGGAGATTTTACATCTAAATTATAAAATTTGGATTAACAGCCAAAGCCACTCAGGAAGCTCATCCAGCAGACGTTTCAGCAGTATGCATTACTAAAGGAGGACGACTGTATGATCAAGTTCTTCGAGACCTATGGAGAATTTTCCAACTTTGATGAGGAAATATTCCCTTGTGAGCTAGTGGTAAGTTCCCACAACTTCCCTAACTTAGGTGTTAAAAATATTGGTGTTTATTCAAAGTGGATTTAAATTTAATTTAGTAAAGTCCTACTTAATCTACACAGCAAGGTTGGAGTTTAGCAGTGGATTTAGTCATTGGTCCCAAGGGCATTCGGCAACGTACCAAAGCAGACTCCACCGTGAGCAACTTTACACTTTATTTCCAATCAAGTCTTTATTCCTTTTTCTCATGCCACTTCTCAATATCAAAATGTTGTTTCAAGTTCCTTCTTGTTTACTCTCCCCAGGCTGTCTGCCTTGCTGAATTTAGACAGATTCGAAGTATTAAGTACAACACGCAGAGTGATGGCAGAACATTGTTATTTATTGAAATTGAGGGTGCCAAACAGGTAAGAATGTTCTCACTTCAGTATAAGGTTGTTAGACTTTATATGCACAGTGCCACTCTTGTAGTAAACTAGCCATGACCTTTTTTTCCTAGCCTCTTTCCATCAGTGTGGCGTCTCTGGCCATTGCAGATAACATGGCTGATCTGATTGATGGGTACTGTCGGTTGCTTAACCACACAGACGCATCTTTAATAGCTGGTCCAAATAAAAGTAAATCTCCCAAAGGTAAGCCACAATTAGTGTATGTCTGAAAATGTCAATAGTCATCTGACAAAGTGTCAGTTATAAGAGTTAGAGCTCATGTGAAGTACTTGCAAAGGATTGATCTGTATTCATTTTCTACATTTTGTCATCTGGAAAAATCGGAGATTAATGACTAGAAGTTTTCTGAAATGCTGAGAGTTTATGGCAGCGCTTTTCTGAATGTTGTGCGTTTGGAATCATGTCTTTTGTGATTAATGTGGGTTTGAGGATTGCCATATTTCTCTGTGTTGCAAACTGAGATTTATCTTCGCTGTCTTAGGTGTGCAGTTGCGCAACTCTCTTCCTGAAATTCCCTCCGGGTGAGTACATCAACATTCCTCTATCTCTGTTTTTTATTTTGTCCTCAGGACTACAACACAGAATGAATATTAATTTCTATAACTCTAAAGTGATTTCACAAAGTGAAATGGATCTGGACGTACATTTTTGATATCATATCACTGTCTTTAATGCTATTCACTCTTTTTTGCTGTTAGGAAGAAGACAGATAGCTTCAGATACAGCAGTGAGTATCAGATCCCATTCAGACACTCAGCTTGATATTTACTGTATTATGACAGCAAGTTCCCAACAATGTGATAAAATCAAATCTATCTTTCAGACTCTGATATATACTGTGAAATACCAGATGAAAAGCCGCCACCACCTGGTATGTACAGGAATTGTTTTTTTATGTGTTCAGGGTCAGTATCACTGTAAAATCGTGCACTTACTCATTACTGTTTGTACTGATGTGCTCTCATAGTTTTCATGTGTTTCGCAATAGTAAAGGTTGGCCTGTCCAGGAAAGATATTATCCTGAAACGTATGCTGGGCGAAGGCTTCTTTGGGGAGGTTCATGAAGGAGTTTACCAGAAAAAGGCAAGCAGTGCTAGACACTTTAGTCTTGTGATGATGCAATCACAACTAAAATGTTTTTGTAGGTCAATTCTGTACTTTTCCGTTTGTGTACAGCATAATGGTGTTAGATGTCTTACAATAACATTAGTAAATCTTATCATTGGTGACTTAACTTAGCCAATATGATTTTTTATAGAATATTTTTTAATTGTCTTGGTTAGAATGGGGAGAAGATCAGTGTTGCGGTGAAGACCTGTAAAGAATGTGCACCCGATGTCAAAGATAAGTTTGTGGGTGAAGCAGGTATGTGAATGAAAACTAAGGATACTTATTATAGCCAGTTATAGTCTATAGGTGTTTCTTCATCTGTGGGCATTTTTGGAACTGTGGACGTTTAGACAACAAACTCTCACAACATATTTAATATGTGTATATAGAGCGAGTGCGTATACTCATCAATCACCAGAGAATTCTGGCATTGTTTTCTGAACTGTCAAATTTTTTTCTAGCTTATCTCAAATGATGTATTGTGTTTAATAACATTCAGTGGTGGAAATAAACTTTTAAATACTTTTGGAATAAAATATATCAGACTTCTTTGTCTCGCTAATACAAATAATACATATTTTTGCATAATTTAACAAAATTACAGCTTGATTAGAAATTATGCACAAGAAATATTTTTCATCTATTTTTCTTTTAAAGCAGTGGTTCTTAACCAGGGGCCTCAGCACTTACAATGATTTTTTAAAATGACTTAAAGGATTAGTTCACTTCCAGAATCAAAATTTCCTGATAATTTACTCACCCCCATGTCATCGAAGATGTTCATGCCTTTCTTTCTTCATTCGAAAAGAAATTAAGGTTTTTGAGGAAAACATTCCAGGATTTGCATTGAGATTTGGACCTTCAACCCATTGATTCCCATTGAGGTCCACTATACATGTATAGAGAAAAATCCTGGAATGTTTTTCTCAAAAAACTAAATTTCTTTGTAACTAAAAAAAAAAGTACATGAGCATCTTGGATGCCATGGGGTAAGTAAATTATCAGGAAATGTTTATTCTGGAAGTGAACTAATCCTTTAAAATGATTTAAAATAAGCCAAAACGTCTAAAAAAATCAAGACTTTTGAAAAACCTTGTTAGTGGAAAAATTGTTAAATTGTTCGCCATGGTGGACATTACAGTGCAATGATACAATAATATATATTTCCTCCATAATAAATGTTGAAGTTTTATGCAATACAGCACTTAATCTTTTATGATGGGTTTTATATTTAAAAAAAAAGGGTCCTAGATGTTGACGCAATCTGTATTACAAACATTTGAAATGTAGCAAAAATAAACAATAAAATACACAAATATAATAATGAGTAACTATTCTTTTTGTACTGTAATCTCCCACCCATCTAGTTATCATGAAGAAACTGGACCATCCACACATAGTGCGACTGATAGGAGTGATTGAAGAAGACCCGGTATGGATCGTCATGGAGCTGTGTCAGCACGGAGAGGTAAACAACAGCCCAGATGCTAAATGTTATCACTCTTCTTGTTTGTATTATATGTCAAAAGACGTCTTTTGGAAAATTGCAGAACCAATAATGTTGTCACTATGAGTGATTATTTTGGGGAGGGTGGTAATATATTATACGAGATAGAGGGGTTTACGTAACTTTTAAATTAAATCAATAAAATTCCCTTTCAGTCCATAGTGTAATTCCATTTGCCAGAACCACTGTGATTGATCTAGCAAACTCAATTAAGTGAATGCCATAGATATGGCTCTATTAACATTTACAGGCTCTATAAAACGGTCATAAACAGTTTACAAACTCACAAGAAGTTCGGTATGGAATGAATCACACCACAGAGAATGACTGGCTTGAGCAGTCAACTAGTGATGAACTCATACCTGTGCATGATTTAATAAACCAACTTAAGAAACCAACACAGGGTCTGAAAAATGCATCACAGGGCAGCGTCGCTTTAATAAAACAGATTTGTTTTGGCTATACTAATGCTTCTTTGAAAATGCTTGTTTTGTGTTTACAGCTGGGGAAGTACTTGACAAAAAATCAGCCGACCAACACAACTCTGGTTCTCTTCAGCTTACAGATCTGCAAAGCGCTTGTTTACCTACAGGGAATGAACATGGTCCACCGGTGCGACATGCAATTCAGTATTTTTCATTTCTATCATCTGTCTGGTATACACTACCGTTCACTGTAAAATTAACCATCTTTTCACTAGAATATAATTTAATATAATTATTTTCATTAGTGGTTTTAGACTCACTGTATTCACTGTATTCACTTTGATAATGACTTTTTTTGATTTTTGTTGTTGTTTATGTGATCTGCTTGACAGAGACATAGCTGTACGAAATGTGCTTGTTGCCACACCTGAGTCAGTGAAGCTGGGTGACTTCGGCCTTTCCAGATACATAGAGGATGAAGAATATTACAAAGGTTACCTCAGCTGTTTTACAGACCCCTAAAAGTTGTAATTTGTTTAATCATTTTATGTTTCATTGTTTCATTCTCTGGTGCAGCTATAATCATCTAACTCCTTGGTCACGTTATAAAATCTTCAAAATATTCTTTGTGGTGTTGTTTATATTCCGTTCAACAAGCGTAGCAATTTCTCATTACCTTGCATTATGTTTGCAGCATCTGTTACTCGTTTACCAATCAAATGGATGGCTCCTGAATCCATTAACTTTAGACGCTTCACCGCAGCCAGTGATGTGTGGATGTTTGGTGAGTGAATAGAAGAAAATCATCATTTGTTGTACCAAACAATGACACAGTTACAGTATTTTAGACAGACACTAATATCGCCAAAATTTTGAGTATATATTTCATACTTTAAATGTTTTAAGAAGGTGTTTAGAAAAATTGCCTTCATGGCTCTTTATTAGTCGTCGTATAATTCTCAGAGGTGCACATAATTCATTTTTATGAATCCAATTTCCAGTTTTGGCATGCTTAGCCATCCTGTGCCTACAAACATTATTCAGCGCTCCAGGGCTACTATTAAACTTAATTTATACAAATTGTCATACAATAACTGACTTTCATTTCACCATATTGATATAAAACACAACTATGAATGTTTTTTTTTTGTTCATTTGTTTTCAATTAACTAATATTTATTTTTAAGGCATCAACAGATTTTATTTCTGAAGCCCCTCACTGTAACACATGACTAGACAGAGACCCCTTTGTTTCTAACTCAGCTGCCATGTTCTGTAAATCTTGAGCTTTCACTCAGTTTCTCTGATTGATGTCTTCACATAAGGGTGCTGACCATCATCAGTAGTGAAGCAAGGAAAAAGTCATGGACAGATGATCCCAATATAGTTACTTAAGCTTTAGCCTTTTTAAAAAAGAGCATCTGAAGTTGTATTCACCCTTATGTCATTCCAAACCTGTATGAC
This sequence comes from Labeo calbasu, assembly GCA_019740295.1. NCBI lineage: Eukaryota > Metazoa > Chordata > Actinopteri > Cypriniformes > Cyprinidae > Labeo > Labeo calbasu. The sequence continues at coordinate 7,905 of JAHKKF010421204.1, read as the reverse complement.
TTACTTTCTTCTGTGGGGGAAAAAAAAAGACATTTTGAAGAATGTTGGACATCAAATACTTCAATGGTATGGACTAAAAATAAAATGGCAGTCAGTGGGAAATGAAACTGGGTGTTTGTGTTTCACAAAAGAAAGAAATACAAACAGGTTTGAAATGACCTGAGAGTGAATAAATTTTCATTTTTGGGTGAACTATCCTTTTAACATTTCTCTTTGTGGGATCATATTCCTAAACACCAGAAGTGTAATACAGTTGAGGTCAAAAGTTTATACCCCTTTCAGAATAATTAAAAATAATTATTTTACCAAAATAAGAGGGATCATACAACATGCATGTTATTTAGTACTAACCTGAATAAGATATTTCACAAAAAAGATGTTTACATACAGTTTTCAAGAGAAAATAATAGTTGAATTAAAAAAAATGACCCGGTTCAAAAGTTTACATCCCCTTGATTCTTAATACTGTGTTGTTTGTTGATCCACAGCTTTGTTTAGTGATAGTTGTTCATGAGTCCCTTGTTTGTTCTGAGCAGTTAAACTGCCCGCTGTTCTTCAGAAAAATCCTTTAGTTCCCACAAATTCTTTGGTTTTCCAGCATTTTTTGTGTATTTAAACCCTTTCTAACAATGACTGTATGATAATTGAGATCCATTTTTTCACACTGAGGACAACTGAGGGACTCATATGCAACTATTACAGAAGGTTCAAACGCTCACTGATGCTCCAATAGGAAAACGATACATTAAGAGCTGGAGGATGAAAACTTTTTAACAGAATGGATGTGTAAATTTTCTTATTTTGCCTAAATATCACATTATTTAATTTAGTACTGCCCTTCAGAGGCTATAGAAGATAGTTACATGTTTTCCAGAAGACTAAAAAGGTTAAATTTACCCTGATCTTCAAATTCAGAAAGTTTGTCACCCCCTGGCATCGTGTTTCTTTCTGGAGCATCAATGAGTGTTTGAACCTTCTGTAAGAGTTGCACATGAGTCCCTTAGTTGTCCTCAGTGTGAAAAGATGGATCTCAAAATCATATAGTCATTGTTTAAATACACAAAAATGTTGAAAAACCAAAGAATTTGTGGGTCCTGAAGGATATTTTTGAAGAACAGCAGGCAGTTTAACTGTGCAAGACAAACAAAATTATTTTCTCTTATGGACTATATGTAAACATCTTTTATGTGAAATATCTTATTCAGGTCCATACTAAATAAACAATAATATGCATTTCGTATGATCCCTCTTATTTTGGTCAAATTAACGTTTTTAATGATTCTGAAATGGGGATGCAAACTTTTGACCTCAACTGTATGCACAAAAGTCTGTTAAACCTTCCTCTCTTCCATGTTATCCTCTCGTGTTGTTTTCGTCCAGCTGTGTGCGTGTGGGAGATTATGAGTCGAGGTAAACAGCCGTTCCACTGGTTGGACAACCGTGACGTGATTAACCAGCTGGAACAGGGCAACAGGCTGCCCAAACCTGAGCAGTGCCCTCCTGCCCTGTACTCTCTCATGACGCGCTGCTGGAGCTATGACCCACGCGAGAGACCCACCTTCACCGAACTAGCCTGCAACATCAGGTTTCTCCCTTCGTGCCCTATAATAACTGAAAAAAAATTACTTGATGTATTTTGATTATCCAGTGTTAAAAAAACGATCCAGCAGTGTAATCAGTGTTATTAATAAGCAAGATTTCTTGATGTAAATTATGTGAGAGGACTGCATTGACTGAAATTTTATTTATTTGGTCAAAAAGATTAATCTTTTTCCATTGTATATACATTAATTTGAACTAAACACACTTTTTTTAACAGTGATGTCCACCAAATGGAGAAGGAGTTGGAGGTGGAAAGAGAGAGAGACAAAGCCCGTAACACCCGAATCCTGGAGCCCAAGTTCAACATTAGTGAACCTCCACCAAAGGTAGCCGTCAGCTTTCATATGCTGTTTGTTTGCTCTTACCCTGATAGCGCATATACATCACAGAGATGCCTATTTGACGTCTGCATTAACATCTGGAAGACATATTTTTTAGATTGTTTGCTTATCTGCAATACGTCTATAGGACGTTTCCTATCAGATGTCAAATAGATGTCTATTAGATGTCTTTAAGATATTTATGATTTAGAATTCATGTAAAACTGACATCTTACAGATGTCTGTCAGATGTTTGTACACAGCAGATGCTTTTCAGATCAAGTGATCTTTAACAGACATCTTGCAGACGTACGTGTGCTATCGGCATACAAACACTCAGTTACAGCAGCACATTCTGCCTAAAAGTCAGTGTATTTTGTTCACACCTCTAGCCTTCCAGAGTCAATACTAGCCGCTTCGGAAATACCCTTGGTGTCGGCCTGCATCTTCAGGTAGTGTGTTCATTTTGTTTAAATATCAAAACACTAAGCACTATATTGTGTGTAAATACAGAATCATTGAATACTGATATTTAATTCTATATAAATGTTAGTAATTTTATTTCACATTACAATATATATCACGCTACAGTTATTTTTGCTTTAAATAAGTTCTTTATGATATCAAAATTTTTGATACCATAGAAATTTCATAATTCTTGTCACCAGTGTCAATATCACAAAAAAAACTAATAGTAGCAAGACAAGTAAACTGTCAGCGATTAAATAAGAAGCTAATTACAAGCAAAAAAAAAAAAAACCCAGTAGAACAAATAAATAAGAAATGCTACATACACGGTATGAAGTAATCAAATGTATAAAATCACTGCATAGTCTTCATGGTGTAAATTAAATATACATTTCTTATTATTTGAGTTATATAAGTGATTTAGTCAAGGACAGTGAGAGATTTTCTAGCTTTTGTTGTTTGATTAACATGAATGACAGACAGCAGGAATATTAGACTGCTGTCACTTTAAGACCTCCCCAGAACCAATGTACTGTTACACGTGTTTTCTTTCTCAGCTGTTTGCTATTCACAAATAAATTGCTTTTTACGAGGATAGTTGCAAAGACAAATATTTTGACACATACAAGTGTGTGTATTTAACCACTGAAGGTCTATAAGCAGCCAAAATAACTCTGTTCAATAGTCCCGTGCTCGATGAGCACAAATATGACAAAAAATACAAAAAAATCTATGAGCTCAATGGCTTAAAATCACTTTTTTTTTAAACTGCAGTGCTTAAAAAACACGTGCAAATGATACGTTTTCGTGACCATGTAGCACAGGTGTATCACCCACCCCTAATACGTTTATAAATTATTCAAAAATAATATTTATCAAATAATTTACATAATAATAAATGAAAGTCATTACGTTTTATATATATTTTATATTAATTTGATATATTCTGCTTTCATTTTCACCAGCTCAATGAGGCTTTATGTGCCAGTTCACCAGACCTGGCCAGCCCGTGCGATTACCAGTCACCTGTGGACTCAACTAACATCCTCACCATAACCACATCCCCTCCCCGTCGCCTCAGTCTTGGGGTAAAATTAGTCAGATGACCAAATGTTCTGCTTTCACTATTATTTTATACTTTTTCTGTATTTTCATTATTTAATATTTATATTATTTGATTTATTTATTTTATTTTTAATTCTATTTTAAAATTAAAAAATAAGTGGCTTTCACAGGAGTTTTTTTTTTCTTAATAATATGTCATTGGAAGCTATCTAAGATTGTGTGTGTTTATGGGATAGGAGGGTGAGTTCAGCTTTGGGCCAACCAGTAAGGAAGATGCTCAGCGGTTGTGGCAGGTAGAGAAGGAGCGCATGCAGGATACTTTGAAGATGCAGAAAGAGCAGATGGAAGAGGATACAAAATGGTTAAAGAAGGAGGAGAAGCTTCTGGTAAGGAGGAAAACCTATTTACCCATGTCTTATGTATGAAAATACAGGTTTTCCTTTAAATATTAGTTGTAATACACATTGCATGCCTTCTGCTCTTTCTCAGGACCCAATGGTTCAAGAAAAAACAAAAATTCCTGAGGTGTGTGTTTTTGTTACATATGTTTCATCAATCATATTTTTATTCCATTTCAAATACCTGATGTATATAAAAAAGTGAAAAATGTAGTGGTCAGATACAACCTAATAATGATATTTTTATTATTTATTATCAGACACCTGAACCACCACTTAATTATGGTAAGTCCTGCATTTTACAAGTGATAATTGTAACAAATTTGAATGAATTAACATCAATATTTGCTAAAAAATATGGTAAAACTTTATTTTAAGGACCAATTCTCATTATTAAAGGATCACCCCACTTCCAAAATAAAAATTTCCTGATAATTTACTCACCCCTATGTCATCCAAGATGTTCATGTCTGTCTTCAGTCTCAAAGAAATACAGTTTTTTGAGGAAAACTTCCAGGATTTTTCTACATATAGTGAACTTCAATGGGGATCAATGGGTTGAAGGTTAAAAATGCAGTTCTAGTGCAGCTTCAAAGACCTCTACACGATCCCAGCCAAGGAAGAAGGGTCTTGTCTAGCGATTGGATATTTAAAAAAAAAAAAAAAAGTACAATTTATACACTTTTTAACCTCAAATGCTCATCTTGCCTAGCTCTGCGATGCACATGCATACTCTGTGCACTCCGGTTCAATACAGTTAGGGTATGTTGAAAAACTCCTATCTCATTTTCTCCTCCAATTTCAAAATCATCCTACATACAGAAGTACCGACCCAGTGTTTACAAGTGAACGTGCAAAGAAGGTCAAACGCACTTTACTAAAAAAGGTAAAACAGCAATGTAGGACAATTTTGAAGTTGCAGGAAAAAATGAGAGGGACGTTTTTCAACATTCCCTAACTGTCTTGAACCGGAGTGCACAGATTACACATGTGCAACGCAGAGCTAGACAAGACGAGCTTTTGTGGTTAAAAAGTGTATAAATATTAATTTTTTAAGAAAATGTTTCGATAGATAAACCCTTATTCCTTGGCTGGAATCATTTAGAGCCCTTTGAAACTGCATTTTTAAAGTCCACTATAGAGGAGAAAAACTTAATTTTTTTGCAACTGAAGAAAGAAGGACATTTTTATTCTGGAAGTGGAGTAATCCTTTAACTACTTGCTTATTAGCATACTAGCATATTGGCTGATTATAAAGCACATACTACTACTCCATAACCTTAACCAACTACCTTACTAACTATTAATAAGCAGCAAATTAGACATTTGTTCAGGGAAAACTCTTACTTAATAGTAAAACTGTGTTTCCTAATCTAAAGTGTTATCAAAAATTTCTGTAATTCATGTGCCGTATTAAGGTGTTTCCTCCTATACTGACTGTACCCTGTATCCATTTTAAGCTGAACTCCGTCAGCCTCCTTCAAAACCACCCAGAATTGCAGTGCAGGTAAGGCCTTGTTTTACACATACAGTATGTACAGTATGCAGGTTGTACCTGTTAAATATTTTACTATACTTTCCCAGTACAATGATAGGAAGCATAATTTAGTCTCACGTGTGTTCAGCCTGCACCTACAGCCGAGCTGGACCGCTCAGAGGACAGCGTGTACCAGTGCGTCATGGACGTGGTGAAAGTGGTGGTGCAGCTGAAAAACGACATCAACACACTGCCGTCCACTGATTACATCTCTCCCGTCAAGGTGACAAAAGCCTGATTTAAATCTCAATCGACATTCCCATTAACAGTTTAACATACTGTCACTTTAACATTTTTGTCTACAGACTGTCGGACTCTCATTAAGAAACCTGATCAACAGTGTGGATGACATACTACCAACTCTGCACGATTCCTGTAGAACAGAGGTAGTATTTGCCCTGTTTCAGTGTTTCTGGTACAAATCAGTGCAGTTTCTAAATAAACTGTCCACTAAGTGTCGCTAAAAGTGAGTTAAATCTACTCCATTACAGATTAGATTTTAATACGAGTATAAATGTTTCTCTCAGATCGAAGGCACTCAGAAGTTGTTGAATAAGGACTTGGCCGAGCTCATCAGTAAGATGCGTCTGGCCCAGCAGAACGCCATCACCTCTCTGAAGGAAGAGTGCAAGAAACAGATGTTGGCAGCAGCCCACACTTTGGCCATGGATGCCAAGAACCTGTTAGATGCTGTAGACCAGGCCCGAGTGCGCTCGAACTTGGCCAAACCCAAACCTGAGGACGCAGACTCACTGACAGACTAGAAGAACAGCTTGAGACATGCTGACTCACAGCTTGAGTATAAGATGGACTGATTCATCTGTATAAGACTGTAATGTAGTAACAGGGCAAACCAACACCAGTATGGGACATGAAACAGCCAATAGAAATTCAGGCAACTGTTGTACTGCTGTCATATCAAGTTAAGTGCTTCATGTACACATTGCGGATTTCGCAAAATAAGTAGTTCTCAAAAGCAGGTTTAACTTACAGTCACATATAACCAGAACTCTTGGTTGATAATCTGCATGTTTTTATTACTGTGAACTAGCTACTAACTAGCTCCAGAGCAGGTTATGTTCAGAGAATTAGTTGTGATAGCTACTTACATACTTTCAAAGTTACCTCATGTTTTTGGAACCACGTAACCTACTTTCTGGAATAACCCCCAAGCATTTAGTTTACTTTGTTTCTAGATTTTGTTTTGCGAAAAATCTTCTATGAATGTTAATAACAAATAGCTTGCTGAACTCCCCACGTGACCCAACATTCCTCTGGACGTCTTGTCTTATTAATTACATGGGTATGTATTTTAGACCTTAACAATATATTGCACATAATGCAAAAAATATGCTTTATATGCTTGCAAACAACGTTAAAAGAGGTTGAAACTTGTCAGTTTGATTTCCAGAAACACCACAGAACATGAGAGACATTAGGTAACAGATATGAACATAAGTCTTTATGTATCTGTGTCTGTATTAAAGGGATAGTCCACCCAAAAGTAATATTTTGTCATAATTTAGTCTCCCTCATACTGTTACATTCCTGTAAGACTGATTTTCTATTTTGGGATTACAGAAATTCTGAGAAAAGAAAGAAGAAAAAAAAAATCTGAAAATATCTTGTTCATGTTTTACAGTACAAAGACATGCAAACCATTTTGTAATGACATGAGATTATATTACTAAAGTGGTACCAAGACAGACTCACTACACACATTTACCCACAAACTACTTTGACTCTTTGTCTCTTTGTTTAATTTTTTTCCGTTTTAATTTTTCTGGATTCCATTTTCCGGACTCTGTTTAATGGTTAAAATAATTTTTACTAATCAAAAAGTATGTCTAATTATTTGAAATCGCTAAACTTGGACATTTTAACATCAATTTATCAAAAGTTGAACAAAAATTACATTTTTGAGGCCCAATGAAATAGATTTTTTTTTTTCCCTCAAATGTAGTTTTATTTTATCCATTAATTTTCTGGATTCCATTTTTTCCATTTTAATTTTTCTGGACTCTGTTTAAGGGTTAAATTAATTTTTCATTAATCAAAAAGTATATCTAATTAATTGAAATCATGAAACTTGCACAATTTAACAGCAATTTATCAAATGTTGAACCAAAGTGACATTTTTAAGGCCCGATGAAATAAGTTTTATTTATTAATTTATTTTTCCTCAAATTTTGTTTATTTTTACCAAATTCAGTTTTTTTTTCTGGATTCCATTTTAATGGTTTCATTAAATTTTAATAATCAAAAGCATCTCTAAATAACTTTATTTAAAAAATATATATATATATATTATTATTTTATTGCTTTTTTTTCCAGAAATACTGTTGTGTATTTACATTTTCCTGGTAAATATTCCTTAAAGGAGAAGTCCACTTCCAGAACAACAATTTACAAGTAAGTTACTCACCCCCTTGTCATCCAAGATGTTCATGTCTTTCTGTCTTCAGTCATAAAGAAATTATGGTTTTTGAGGAAAACATTTCAGGATTTTTCTCCA
>JAHKKF010421162.1:0-15726 GCA_019740295.1 Labeo calbasu | reverse complement strand
AGTGTACTCAGCTAGGTTGTGTGTTTGGCTGTATTAAGCACATAAATCACGTCAAAACTAAAGTATACTACAGGATTTAGGTTTTGGTTTTGAGATTAGATGCAGGAAATGTTCCACTTTCATAACTACTACTAAAACTCCTTTGATAAGCCAAAAAAAAAAAACGTTTTTTAAAAACTGTTAATTCTGAAAAAAAAAAAAAAGTTCCCTTTAAGTGGGTCAAAAAAGCACTCTCAAGTTCAACTAATAGCATTTAATATAAATTTAAACTATAGTACATTTTCCTTTAAGTTTCTGAAAACATTAAAATATATACTTAAGTGCTATCTGAATGTAAAGTACATTATTTTCTGTATTTGTGTACTTGCACTCTTTTTAAAAGTACACTAAAGTGTACTTGGGGAACAAGGGGAACATAAGGGTACAAAGAAAAGCAGTTAAATAAAAACATGAGGTTTTCTACTGCAAGTATTAGTAAGCATTGGCGATGTTTAAGTAACAGAGAGACGTCCAGTAATGGTCTTAACGTCATCATGACATCTCAAAAATATGAAAAAATATGAAAAATATGCTCTTCTCCTTGCTCTGTTTGTGAATGTTTGGTGATGCTAAAGGGTACAGGAAGTGGGAGGAACGTATAATCAATAGTTACTTGAGGCCATAGACACAAAACGCAAAAAGGGCTGCTTACAAAAGAAGATCATATGTGTTCCTTAAAACAGTCCTAGTAGATAACTAAAATTACATGAAATTAACAGGTTTTTTTTTTTTTTTTAAATCTACAAGTAATTTTGATCCAAATCTATACAGTTCAGTGTTTCCTGCACTGCTTTGTGAATCTTAAGTGCAACTAAATATTTCACCCGATATGTGAGATTGCTGTGAGAATTCAAAATGATGAGATAAGAAAAAAAAATGACAAGCTAACATAACTTTTTGTCCTCAGGCTGCGCAAAAAAAAAAAAAAAAAGTGTTACTAGAGTCACAAACAAATTACTCTTATGAGCCAGTTTCTCAGTTAAATGACTCATTAACTTACAAATATCACAAAATCAACATCTGACTCACTAAACTGTAAGGTGTCATTACTTTTACTGATGTCTTCTCAAAATGAAGCCAATTTGATGTACTTAGACATCATTACTCTAGATGCTCATATAACTACTTAAAATACACATTAATATGCTTGTTTCTTACCTAGGACAAATATTTATTCTGTTTTCTCCTCATTTAACCTCAGATTTAAGGAGGGCAACATATCAGGCTATCACTGGAAAATTGAGGTGCTCTTTAACATGCTCGAGTGCAATAGTGACCCACTTTCAACGGTCTAATGGATGTTTTTCATTACTGCTAAATCAAGTCCAACCGTCTGGCCCAACAGAGAAATGCAAGGAACGACAATGGCTCTTATTTTCTGTCTCTTTGCCAAGAGATATGCTAACACTTCAGCAACGCACAACATTCTCATCGCCAATGGGAAGAGCCTGAGAGTATCGGTAAACGATCATGAGACACTCACATGACCATGTGGAGCACTTTTCTCAAGTGTCTACATCAGAATCCGTTCAATACAACTTATCTAAAAAGATTCCACAGCTAAAATATCGGTTCAACAACAGCTGTCTCTCATGTCGTTCTAAAACTGTATAAAACTGTATTCATTTCATCCTTCTGTGGAACATAAAATATTTTAAGAAATGTCTCTCTGTTTTGTTTACTTGTTTGACCATACAATAAAAGCCAGTGTTCACCAAAACTGCTTGGTGACTAACATTCTTCAAAGTATATTCTTCTGTGTTTCTTCTGGTCATGTGATGCAGCACATCCCTTCAGATGTAAGCAAGAGCTGAAAAACAGACTTACAAGGAAGGCACAAGAAGTCCACTGAAATATTCCTGACTAGAGGTGAAAAACAGACCTTCCTTCTTCCTTCATGACAAAAATAAATTTTTCGTAGCAACAGAACACCGTGTCCACATTGAGTGCAACACGATAACTTTGCAGCATGAAGTAAATTATCTTTATGCACCGAAAGCAAAAAAGCTGTGACACAACACATTAACGTAATAAAACGGTTTAATTAAATTAAATAAAAAAAAAGATAACTATGTCAATCATTTAATCAACCTCAAGATGTTTCAAACCTGTATGAACTTCTTTATGCTGAACATGTAGAAAGATTGAGGTTAAAAATGATGACAGAATTTTCATTTTGTGGGTGAATTATCCATTTAAGTGGGTAAAAAAAAAAAACCACTCACTCTTAAGTTAAACTATTTGCATTTAATATAAATGTAAACTTTAATACATTTTCTTTTAATTGCAATTTGGTTTCTGAAAACATCAAAAGAATATGCCTAAGTACTATCTGAATCTAAGTACACTATCAGTCAAAAGTTTTTGAACAGTAAGAGTTCTCTCTTCCGCTCACCAAGCCTGCATTTATTTGATCCAATGTACAGCAAAAACAGTAAAATTTTAAATATTTTTATTATTAAAATCAACAGTTTTCAATTAAAATATATTTTAAAATTTCATTTATTTTATGTGATTTTAAAGCTTAATTTTTAGTTTTATTAATCCATCGCATGATCCTTCAGAAATCATTCTAATATTTTGATTTGCTGCTCAGAAACTATTTATTATTATTATTATTATGTTGAAAACTGAAATAGAAATCATCACTTTTGATCAATTTAAAGCATCTTTGCTAAAAAAAAAAAAAAGCATTAATTTCTATACTTTCTTTCCCAAAATTGTGTACACTGTTAGTGTATATTGTTAAAAAAGCTTTTTATTTCAGATAAATGCTCATCTTTGGATCATTCTATTCATTAAATAATCCTGAAAAATGTACTCAACTGTTTTAACTGTTAGTAGAAATAATAATAATAATAATAATAATAATAATAATAATAAATGTTTCTTGAACAGCAAATCTGCAAATTTGAATTATTTCTGAAGGATCTTGTGACTCTGAATACTGAAGTATTTCCGCTTTGAAATCACAGGAATAAATTACATTTTAAAATATATTCAAACAGAAAACTGTTATTTTAAATAGTACAAATATTTCAAAATGTTGCTGTATTTGCTGTACTTTGGATCAAATAAATGCAGGCTTGGTGAGCTGAAGAGACTTCTTTAGAAAATATTAAAAATCTTACTGTTCAAAAACTTTTGACTGGTAGTATACATTGTTGTATTTGCACTCTTTTTAAAAATATGCTAAATTGTACTTTGCAAACAAGGAAATGAGGAAATAAACAAGGAAAAAACAGTTCAGTAAAAACATGAGGACTCTTCAAAGCAGTACTAAGTATCAGTTAGCTTTGGTGATGTGATATAGCCATACATATATTTATTTCTAACATATAAAAATGTAAAAACACACAAGCATAATCTTATTACTGTTTGATAACATCACTGTAACATGGTACTCCTACATTGCCTTTTATGTGAAGGTTTCAACTGACAACGATAATCAAAAACTACTGAGTGTGAATGCATTAAAAAGACAGTAACACTGCAAATGCATAACAAAGAAAAAGCCTGAATGACTAGTTTCCTCTAAAAACAGCTTGTTAGCACTTTCACTCCCCCTGCTAACTAGGCCAACACACACTCAAAGAATGTTACCCAATCACAAGCTTAAACAGTGACATGTTATAAAAATGTAAATGCCATTTTAAAACAACTAAATCTTTGAAATTCTAAATCTCCTTTCAGTAAAATCTTGCTACAACTGTGTGACTGGATGCAGCTTAGGAATTGATGGCTTTTTGTTCTCCCCAGAGAATCTCAGTGACCTCTCTTTGTCTTTAGGGTGCGTGTGGGACATGCTCCATTGATTGGGCACTTCCCCAGGGGCCACGTCATGGTGGACGCCAATCACTTTCACTACAGGGTCAGTTTTACTACAGCCATCTCATAATGCATCATTTATTGCTCATTAATGCATTCGACCCTCAACAGACATGAGTGACTGCAAGCTGCTCTAAGACTCAAAGTTGCATAATACACATATAACAGTATGATCATACTCTCAACTAACAAAATACACAAGGATAAGGATTATTCAATGGCCTGGGGCCAGTGTGAGAGCATCATCTCGTACATGTTGATCATGTACAAGCGTTTTAGGCCTTGCAAACTTCAACTTTTAGTTTTGTGTTATGCACTGAATATTGCTCTTGTGAATTCTGCTGATTTCCTGTGTAAGGAAAATGAAAAAATTGGTAAGCCAAGAACAAATCCAAACCACTTGACCAATTCTGACCAACAGAAACTACCCTTGTTGAGCTCTGCATCCATAAATAGAACTTAAATTCAACAAACAAAATTCAGCGACTGATTTACCCTTTACATACGATTTAAAACACCAGTTCACAGAGCAGCACAACTATCACCCACTGACTCTGATGCAACAGAACCCTTGTGAAATGAAACACCCTTTTTCACTAAAATCCATGAACATTTAAGAGGAAACTGAGACACTGATTACAGCAGTGAAAATCTACCAAAACAGAAAATGCAAGTTGAGGAAGCCCGAAACCACAGGAAATCTGCACTCTCGCCCAACAAGACTTCACGTGCTGGTTGAAAGAGCCTTTTAGATGAGACGATAGCATAAATGATTCACTATAAACACTAAAACATGATACAGTTGGAGAAAATATGTTTAAATATATACTGTATTTGGAATATTTAAACAATGTAGACAAATATTTTGGGAGAAGGCCAGAGAGGGAATTGATTATTAAAATGTTAAGTTGGAATAGGCTGAACAGATTACATAATAATAAAACCTTGTTTCGATGAATCCTGGATCTGAATGATCTGTTTATGAAGGAATAAAACGTACTGTACACATGACGTCAACACAAACGTAAACAAAACACCCCGACACCTACACTACCAGTCAGAAGTTATTGAACAGTAAGATTTGGCATGTTTTTTTAAAGAAGTCTCTTCTGCTCACCAAGCGTGCATTTATTTGATCCAAAATACCTCAAACGCAGTAATATTGTGAAATATTTTTACTATTTAAAAGAAAATGCTTTCTATTTGAATATATTTTAAAATATTCTATATTTTTAACATCATTACTCCAGTCTTTAGAGTCGCATGATCCTTTAGAAATCCTTGTAATATGCTGATTTGCTAATCAAAAAACATTTATTTATTATTATTATTATTATTATCAATATTTAAAACAGTTGAGTAAATGTTTTTGATAAATGCTGTTCTTCTGAACTTTCTATTCATCAAATAAACCTAAAAACATAATAATAAATGTTTTTTGAGCAGCAAATCAGAATATTAGAATGTTTTCTGAAGGATCATGTGACTGGAATAGTGATGCTAAAAATTCAGCTTTGAAATCACAGGAATAAATGACATTTTAAAATATATTCAAATAGAAAACAGTTATTTTAAATTGTAACAATATTTCATTATTTTACTGTTTTTGCTGTACTTTAAAATCAAATAAATGCAGGCTTGGTGAGCAGAAGAGACTTCTTCAAAAAACATTAAACATTTTACTGTTTAAAAACTTTTGACTGGTAGTGTTCATGAAAAATATTGCAAAATAACTGATCACATGATCCTCATGTGTCTTACATAAGTTAAATAATATCAGTCTCCCTGTTTTCGTTTGGTTTATGTTTTATGTTTGCATAAAGGATACAGATTCAGAAGCTATTATGAAATAACAAATGCTTTATTATCGTATGAGTTTAAACGAATTAATCTGAATAAGTTTTTCCAAATAAAAGTAAGTAAACATTGTTGACACATTTCCTTTAATACAAATCAAAGGGTCTTGTAAGGTCAACCATTTATAACACTCCAGTTTTCTTGTTTGCACGTCCAGTGTCTATGAATATAACATAACAAATCTCAGCACTCACGTACTGAATATCGCCCATGTCCACCATGCTAAAAAAAGACATTTTAGCGTATTTTCGACAGTTTTCTTGGTGTTGTCATTAGAGTACTCACTATTTATTGATAGATAAAGCACATAACTAAAAAAACTATAAGAAAATATGCAATAGAACCACATAAATCTATCGAAATCAGACTCCTAAAGAGTCTCATTCTTGATCGGGTCTTACCGGACAGCTCGTCTGGTTCTAAGCCGCTCTCGGTGTCCAGCCCGCAGATCACGAAATAATCCGCGAAGCGGCAGGAGCTGGAGCTGAATCCGGTGCTCATTTTGAGACGGCTCCGCTTGTGCTCTTCTGTTTGTGGGTCTAGAGGAGCGCATAGTACGAGCTCTCTGGATCACTCTGCGCAGCCATTGCGGATGCGGACCAAGGCACAAGCCCAGAGCGCCAGTCGCATTGTGGCCTCCGGTACAGCTGTTCTCCGTCCTCAGTACTAGCTGGTGCGCATGCGCAGTGCTCTGTTCGGGATGACGTTATGCGCTTAACCCCCGAAGTATCATCGAGAGTGAGGAGACTGAGCACCGCCGCATCACACTTCCGCTGCGAATACATAATCGCTTCTTTAACAGCAAGGAAAGTCAAGTCACATATCAAGTCATCAACCAAGAGCTACCTTTAAATAATTGTGGTAGTCTGCAGTATAAGAATTTGTCGTAATAAATTTTAACAGTATGCCAATAAATGTTGTTTGATGTTGCCCTCTGGTGGTGCATTTGGAAATCACATGCATAATATGCCTATAAAATTCTTAAGAGCACGATTCTTCGCTTTATTATCTCCTGAAATACAGCTTATGATGTCATTATTCAGCCTTCAGTTGGATTTTGGTATGTGTAATGGTACAGATAATGTGCGTGATGGTAGTGATATTTTTCCTTTTTGAATAAAAAATTGTATGAGCCTTGGACTTGCCAACACAAGCAGTCAATTAACTTAACATTTTAAAAACAAATGGATTATGAATTATAAACAAACAAAAAAAATAAATAAATAAATACTGACTTGTTTGGTACAACAATAAAAATGCTCTCAAATCATGAGAAATGTTGTTAATCCTAAAATGAATGACATTTATGATTTTCAACCCGTCAGAAATGTGTTAGTATGTGCTTTTTATTTACAATTTATTCATTTAATTTATTAAACTAACGTTCAGGATAATGAAATGACAGCAGTATTGGGGACATCAATTATTCGTCACTTTCAATAATTTTTCTCATATTGTACATATGAATGCCAAAAAAATTAAAATGTAACTTTTAGGTTGTTTTGGTTTTGATATATTAAATGTGTATTTGGATAATTAAAAAATTTGGGTGGTAGACAAAATTCAGGACCACAACAGTGAAATCCCACACAATTTTTCTTGTAACACTTGAGCTCTTACTTTTCAACTGTTTTACTCTCTACTGCTGCTCAACAAACATGTATCATTCTTATGTTTAAAAAACAGCTGAGTAGAATTTTTTTCAGGTTTATCTGATGAACAGAACGTTCAGAAGAACAGCATTTATCTGAAATAGAAATCGTTTGTAACATTGTCTTTATCATTACTTTTAACCAATTTAAACCATTCTTGCTAAATAAAAGTATTAATTTCTATGATAATAATACATGTTTCTTGAACAGCAAATCAGCATCTTAGAATGATTTCTGTAGGATTACGTAACACTGAAGACTGGAGTAATTATGCTAAAAATTTAATTTTGATCACAGAAATAAATTACATATTAAATTATATCCAAATAGCAAGCAGTTATTTTAAATAGTAAAAAATATTACACAATATTTCTGCTTTTGCTGTATTTTGGATCAAATAAATGCAGGCTTAGTGAGCAGAAGAGACTTACACGATATAAAAAACAATATAAAACCTTTGACTGGTAGTGTATATATACTAAAAGTGTGAGTCTTAAGTGAGTCACAAATGTAAGTAACTATAAAGTATAAACTATAAAAATGCAAAATTATAATAATTATGTCTTAAATAGCAAATAATTATGTTCAACAGTACATTAGGGTCTACTCTACATGTAGTGATTTGTCATTTTACATTATTAAAATAATCACAGGTTGTCCTGACTCTTGAAAAAATACATTATGAGAGCTCTTTAAGTAAATTCACACATTTGAGTAAATTCCTGTCAGATACATATGGTTTCTTTAATGGTTGCTTCATTCAAAACCATTTCAAGACGGCGTACTGCGTACACACACACCATAATTCAGTTAAAATGAAGAAGAGGCAAATTCAGAAGAGGCAAATGTTACCAATGTATTTAATCATGTCATAATAAATAGATTATGTTTCAAGATGGACTAACATAAATGAATAGATTTTAAAAATACAGGACGCGACAATACATTGTCAATTAAATCTTATGTAATACTGTAATCAGTAACCTTAATTTATTGATAGAGTTCTGTAAAAATATGCTGCTAGAAAAAAAACAGGATGAGTACAACTTAGTCAATTATAAACGGGTCAGAGAGGGTATATCAACACACTATTCATCTTAAACAGTTTGCTGAGGATTGAAACTCACATCCGCTCTCTCTGTTTAGTGCCATCCATGTTAAGTCAAGAGCTGCTGAGAACATTTAGACATTTACAGGAGACATTCAAATAAAAACTGCAGATATAAATTAATGCAACATTAGAGATCAACTCAAATGAGGTAACAGGGTAATGAAATCTGGACTAAGAACCATCTCTCATCACACAATTCAACTTAAGAGAAATTTCAGTGCAAATGGTGATGTATCCCCTTGCACATATTGTCGATTCCATTTCCCAACATAAAACAAACGCAGTCAGGAAACGAGTATATTGAAGGTTTAAAGACTATTCAGGTATTCAGAAAGAACTGCAAACAGTATTGTAGCTATTAGACAAAACGTAAGACATTTTTAAGACTGATTTGTTTTGCCGAAAGGCAATTTTAATGGCATAAAGTTCTACTAAGTTCCGTCAATTAAATGAATTCTTCACACAAAAAATGAAAATTACTCACCCTCAGGCCATCCAAGATGTAGAGGAGTTTGTTTCTTCATTGCAACAAATTTGGAGAAATTAAGCATCACTAAATTAGCACAATCGACCCTCTGCAGTGAATGGGTGCCGTCAGAAAAAGAGTCCAAGCAAGCTGATAAAAACATCACAATAATCTACAATAGTCCACACGACTCCAGTTCATAAAATAACATCTTTTAAAGTGAAAATCTGCATGTTTGTAATAAACAAATTCAGAATTTTCAGGCATTTTAACTTTAAACCGTCGGTTATGGCCAAAATACCAGTCCATAATACATAATAATGCGTCCTCCAGTGATAACAATAAATTTGTTTCTTACAAACACGCAGATTTTCACTTTACAAAATGTTAATTGATGGACTGGACTCATGTGGATTACTCTTGAATTGTAGTGATGTTTTCATCAGCTGTTTGGACTTTAATTCTGACGGCACCCATTCACTGCAGAGGATCCATTGGTGAGCAAGTGATGCATTGATAAATTTCTCCAAATCTGCTCAGATTAGGAAACAAAATCATCTACATCTTTGATGGCGTAATGATGAGGGAATTTTCAGCAAATTTACATTTTTAAGTGAACTATTTCTTTAAATACATATATTTAATTTAAAATCGTTTACTGTGGCTTGACTAGGTCCAGGAAACCAACTGTAAAAGTTACAAATCTCCTAAATATCTAGAATTTAATACTTCCCTCTGTCACGTGGCTAAAACAAAAATGATAAACAAAACACATTATACAACTTAAATTACTATCTAATCAATAATTTGGCATTTTGACTACTTCTAAAAGTTGCACCCAAATATAAAGAAAGTAAAATAGTTTGAAATGCTAAAATAGGTGTTAATCGTTCAGTATGTGTGACATCAGGATATTCGCTCCATTTCTTTTACTTCAAGTAACCTGTTATATTAAGGCAGAACCTATTTGGAATCTACAGTCTTGATCTGTAATACTAATGTGGCATCATCCATATTTATCAGTTTTTGGGGAAAAATTAAGTCTATAACAAGAGCTAAGCACTATCATATACAGTTAGCAGCAGTACACAGGGCACTGTTAGGAGATCGTCCATTCAGATCCCCACTGCAGTCTCAGCTGGCATGAGAAATAAAAAAGAAAAGCTGAAAATCTCACCCTCGAAAGGTTTCTGATGCATGTAATACCTCATTCTCAAACACATTTGAATATCAAATTAGCCGTAAGACTGAAAAAGGTTGAAGTTGGCACTTTCCATTTTAGCTCAGCAACTTCAGAGGGAGTGAAAATAAATATGTCTCTTCCAGTGTACCTCACATAAATCATTGCTGTTTTGTGGAAAATATTGAGAAATTGAAAAGCCACTGAAGACATTGATGTGGAAAATATTGCTTAACGCTAGAGGGATTCGGTGATGACAGAATTTTTCATTCCATGAAAGTACTGTCGAAACAATGGAAGGCCAGTCCTGACAGCCACTGGCTGCCCACTGTGATGAAACGAGGGTTTGATGTACATGCATATAAGAAGAGAAGAAAGCAAGGAGAAGTTTAGAGGACCAGTATCATTCCTGAGTTGAATCAAGCAGGGGTGGTGATCTCTACTCAAGTTTCTGCTGGAGTTTCTTCTGAAAGCAGACAGGAAGGATGGAAACAACAGCTAAAACACCCAACACGAGAAGAGAGTTCCAGGACACGGCTTCACCAGCTGTGGTCAGTTTGTACAGCGTCGTCCCTGCGTTTATCGCTACGAAGGATGGAGGGGCCACTCCTAGAGAAGAGATGAGATAACAGCTATTAAATGATTTGCTTGTCAAGTGATCCAACAATAAAGTCTGCACAATCTCACTTAAAGGCACAATATGTAAGTTTTCGCAACTAGAGGGCGCACAGTAAAAACAAACAAAGAAAAAAGGCGAAGTTTGATAACGCCGTGATTGAGTATGGAATCATGGGAGTTTTAGTCTTAATAAACTTAATCTTAGTCCTCCCCACAGCCGATGCAATCCGTCGGGACTCGGGCAGAAATCATGCCCATGGATGAGCTAATGTATTGAAGGTTCATGCCACAGTTGAGCGCTTCTGCTTCTTCCGTAGGAAAAAGCAGCACTGTTTTATCATACTAGATACATTTGAGTGTGTTGAAAGCTCTGTTATAATGCCACTCTATGTGTTCGTCACCTGTCTAATAAAATGCATGACATATTAAAGTGTCTTTGGGGTTTCCATGTCTTCTACAAAATAAAACCAGAAAATCGAGGGTGTATGATGTCATTGGCAGGCGGCGCAATGATATGGTTCGAAACACTAGTTTAAGGAGTAGTTTACTTCCAGAACAAAAATTTACAGATAATGTGCTCACCCCATTGTCATCCGAGATGTTCATGACCATCTTTCTTCAGTCGTAAAAAAAAAAAAAGACATTTTTTTTTGAGAAAAATATTTCAGGAATTATCTCCATATAGTGGACTTCTATGGTGCCCTTGAGTTTGAACTTCCAAAACGAGTTTCTAAACGATCCCAGCCGAGGAAGAAGGGTGTTATCTAGTGAAACGATCAGTCATTTTATTAAATTTAAAAAAAAAAAAAAGGGATATACTTCAAAACCTCAAATGCTCATCTTGTCCAACTCTGTGATGTGCAGGCATACTCTGTACTCCCACCTCATTTTCTCCTCCAACTTCAAAATCGTCCTACATCGCTGTTTTACCTTTTTTGTAAAGGGCATTTGATGATCTTAGCACATTTACTTTCTAAACATTGGGTCGGTACTTTTGCAGCAATGTAGGGCGATTTTGAATTTGAAGTTGGAGGAGAAAATGAGATGGGAGTTTTTTGACCTACCCTAACTGTCTTAAACCGGAATGCACATAACGTACAAGACGAGCTAGACAAGACGAGCATTTGAGGTTAAAAAGTATATAATTGAAAATGACCAATCGTTTACTAGATAGGACCCTTATTCTTCGGCTGGGATTGTTTAGAGCCCTTTGGAGCTGCACTGTAACTGCATTTTGGAAGTTCAAACTCGTGGGCACCATAGAAGACCACTATATGCAGATAATTCCTGATATGTTTCCCTCAAAAAACATAATTTCTTTAAAACTGAAGAAAGAAAGACATGAACATCTTGGATGACAACGAAGTACATTATCTGTAAGTTTTTGTTTTGGAAGTGAACTACTCCTTTAAAATTGCTTATTTCTCTGGATTTAAACATTCTTTGAAACATCTGGGATAATGTAAGTACACAAGTCAGCAAAATACAGAACACTGTTCAGGTAGTTTTTGGATATTTTAATTAAAAAAAAAATTCATATTGTGCCTGTAACTGCCACAAAAACACAAAAAAATTGTGAACATAATTAGAAACGGCTAATTGGTTAAAAAAGAGCATATAGTACTTCTATATAAGGCTTACAATACAGTTACATCTAGTGGTTACCCCATAGTATTACAAAGAATAGTAGTACATAAAACTTTCTTTAATTTCTTTCATTATTTCTACCATATACTGGGATCTGCCTTGAAAAAAAATAATTCTTT
Organism: Labeo calbasu; assembly: GCA_019740295.1. Classification (NCBI taxonomy): domain Eukaryota; kingdom Metazoa; phylum Chordata; class Actinopteri; order Cypriniformes; family Cyprinidae; genus Labeo; species Labeo calbasu. The sequence goes on along the minus strand of JAHKKF010421162.1, from coordinate 3,209 downwards.
TCTAATATTTTTATTATTTTAAATACACAAATGCTGCATAATTTAGAGTTGAAAAATATCTAGTACAATGAAATTCCCTCAAAACACAAAATATTGAAGAACAAATATTATTGCAACAAAATCTAGTATATTCATTTCTACAGTAGGGCTGGATATTGACACAGATTTCATGGTTTGATTAGATTCTGATTCACAAGCTTGTGATTTGATTTTATTTACGAGTCAATATCAGTTATTTTGGAGATATACATCAGGTACTGTAAATGCCAAATTTTCTAAACAGAAAGAAAATCTTCTCAACTAATGCTGTACAATATACATGAGAGTCAACTGGTGCTACATTATGTTAATATTGAAGGTTAAAATTAACTGAATTGTATACAAATGCTTAAATTACACTTTTTATAACAATAATAAAGTTAAAATTACATAATTTTAGTTTTTTTTTTAAATATTTGTTTTTGAATAACTTGACGGATTTATTCCAACATAAATTGATCATTAAATAAAAGTAGAAATTATTACAAGCATGTTATTTGACACATACATTTACCAAAATGCTCCTCTCAGAGTTCATTTTTCTAGCTGACTGCTGAGTTAGGTTTTCTCTTAAGGTAAATGTGACGTCTTTGCACACTTGAAACACTGAGTGATTACATGAGACAGGATACGGATTTCAGTAAGGTGTACTCTTTCTTTTAACATACCTTCGGATATTTATTCAAGCTTACTGCGATTTATTGGATGGAAGGTGTGCTACAATGTTCTGTTAACTGAAACCAGGCTAGAGCAATCAATTCTTGCGACTTAAAAATCAATTTCATTTCGTAAAAATGGGAATCGATTAAACTGAGAAATCAGTATTTTTTTTTAACCTTCCAAAAAAAGGCTCATCAAAATGAGAAAACTGCATTTGACATACTATTGATTGCATCATTAATGCAGCATCACCAACAAACTTATGTTATTGTGAATTGTTCTTAGCAAAATTGATCTTGCTTGACGATCAAGAATCTTACCAAGAAAGGTGCCCAGGAAGAAGACACCCAGAGGCACATTAATGACGGGTGAGGTGATGTTGATGAACCAGTTTGGAAGGAAAGGAGTTATTCTCAAAAAAATGATGTAATTAATGAGGTGCTCTCTGTGCTTGTCCACCTGCAATGACAGTAAACAACATTATTATGGCCAGTCAATTTACATAAAAAAGAAAAAGCTATTTGTATGAAAAAAGTCACCTGTTGTGACCATTTCTGAGCTCTTTCTGTGAGGTACTTGTACACCATCGGCCTCCCGACTAAATAAGACAACATATAGCAAAAAGACGCTCCAAGGCCTGAACACTGTGAAACATAAAACACAACGTCATATTTACACAACAAAAAGTCACTTTTCATACTAGAAGACAGAGTTTGGCAGACAGACCTGTTTTGAAAGGAATTTGCCTACAAACAAGGAACTTACCAGACAGACCAGGAAGAGAGCTAATGGAAAAGGGTAAAGATAACCAGATAGTATACTGAGAAATATGGAGCCTGGGATGGCAAACGTCTGAAGGCTGAGAAAGGCTTAATTAAGGCTTTAACTTAAGTAAGCTGGGCCAAATTTGTTATGTAGCTGATACAAACATGACTGAACAGACACTCCAAGCTATTTTTCTAATTTAACCTGTTAAAAAATTGTTTTCATCTGCGGTAAACACAATAAAGTGTCTAACTTGTCAATCAGTCACTTAAGAAAAAAATATATATATATCCAGATTAATCATGGCACAAAGGATACAAGATATATGTAGCAAAGTATGCTAAAAGCACTTGGGTGTAATATGTGTCCTTGTATTTGGACAGTACTGTTCCCAACGCCTTGGCATCATCCATGTCTTTAGGAATTTTGATTTTTTCTCTCTCATCTCTGCAAGACATGAAGAAAAACATCAAGCTTTTGTCAAGTCATCATGAAACACCCCTTTTGTTCAGTACACAAAACTACAGTCTGAAGGGGAGGTAGACTTACTCGCTCAGTTCTGGGAAATTTCTGAACACCAGATACATGACACAAGCAGAACAGGCAAAGATAGTGATGAGGAGGAGGATTGACATGCGTGCAGAGGCTCCTCCTGGTGACTGGGCTCCTTAGGGAATAATTCAAAAACACATCATGAATAACCTCTAATGTCATCGGTGCAACGTGTTGCATACATTTGCATCAGGTGTTCAAAGTCCTCAGGGGGATTCAGACCCGTGAGAGTTCTCGTATGTGGTGAGCTTGAGAACCATAATGCCAAAAATTGCATATGATAATGAGATCATCTTAATAGAGCGGTGTGTAATTCTGTCCCATTACTGACTCCAAGTTAATTTACAAAAGTAACTGAAAATTGAATTTATTTGGATTAAATCCTACACTTTTTCATACACTACCAGTCTAAAGTTTTTGAACAGTAAGATTTTTGATTTTTTTTTAAATTGCCTCATCTGTTTACCAAGCCTGCATTTATTTAGTCCAAAGTACAGCAAAAACTGTAAAATTTTAAAATATTTTTACTATTTTAAATAACTGTTTTCTATTTGAATATTTTTTTTAAATTTCATTTATTCCTGTAATTTCAAAGCTACATTTTTAGCATCATTACTCCAGTCACATGATCTTTTAGAAATTATTCTAATATTCTGATTTGCTGCTCAAAAACATGTATTACTATTATTATTATTATTATTATGTTGAATCAGCCGAGCAGAATTTTTTTTAGGTTTCTTTGATGAATAGAAAGTTCAGAAGAACAGCATTTATCTGAAATAGAAATCTTTTGTAACATTATAAATGTCTTCATCATCACTTTTTATCAATTTAAAGCATCCTTGCTAAATGAAAGTATTCATTTCTATAATAAAAAAAATACATATACTGACTTCAAGCTTTTAAATGGGTATAGTGTATAATGCTAAAAAACCTTTTTATTTCAGATAAATGCTTTCTATTCATCAATGAACTCTGAAAAAACTGTGCTGTTCAGTTTTAAATATTGATGATGATGATGATGATGATAATAATAATAATAATAATGTTTACTTAACAGCAAATACACAAATTAGAATGATTGTTGAAGGATCATGTGACACTGAAGACTAGAGTAATGACAGTAAAACTTTTGCTTTGTTCACAGGAATAAACTACATTTTAACATATATATATATACACATATATACATA
>JAHKKF010421149.1:0-16563 GCA_019740295.1 Labeo calbasu | reverse complement strand
CATGTTTACATCCTGCCAGGATGGCATCTAGCGTTTCTTGTCTCTGCCGTTCGTAAACTCTTTCAGCTGCTGTGGTCTACTAAAAGCATCAGGCATCAGGGCTAAAGTGGTAAGAACAAAGACTTTTGGAAGTTTTATTCATTCACAGGCATCTTCCCATTCTTTTCTCCTCTTCTTATCGCTAGGAAAGCAGTGAAGACTTGCATTGCTTCTCTTGTTGTCCTCAGACTGAAAATTACATTCAAAAGCCGCACAATGTGGCATCATTATCAGTATTTTATTTTCAGAGTTGTGTATTCAGGTTTGTGTTATGGTAAAAATAGCAACAGGTAGTGCTAGTAGCCAGGGTTGCCAGGTTCTCACAACAAAGCCCGCCCAATTGCTACTCAAAAGTAGCCCAACTCCCCTGTTAAAAATCGTGTTTGGTGGGGTAAACTACATGTTTTTGGCATTAAAAAACTAAAAATAAATAAATATCACATTTTTGGGGTCGCTTCAACCCGCGGACATGAAAAACAACCCGTGGCAACAGTGCTAAAGTAGGTAAAACCGCAGACTTGGCAACACTGCTGGTAGCTAATTGAGTGCAACCATTTGACCTCAAAATATGTATTATACTATGTGGATTTGTTAAATAATCTAAATCTTACATGGGTTTGCACTATATATTTCAGTAAGAGACATCATTTATGTTATATTAAGCCATGTAAGTCTTAATACCCGGGGTTCCCTTTAAAAATATTAGATATATCCTTTAATAATCTCTTGCTATCATTTTAGAAATTTCCCCCACGGAAGGATCTGGTAAGGGCCGTTTCCCTTATGACAGGTTACTTGATCAAACCAACGGGGCCCAAGAGCTGCATCTTCACGTATCTCTCACAAGCAGATCCCAGAGGTATGAACATATAATTTATTTACAATGTAAGGTTTTAATTTGTTGTCGTTCTGTAATAATTTTTTTTAATCTTTCAGGTTCTCTTCCGAAGTGGGTTGTCAACAAAGCATCACAAGTCCTGGCTCCAAAAGTAAGTAAACATTTTGTCTCTTACTATTGTTTCTATAGATGTGCTCTTTGAGGATGTGAGTGTCTATGTTTAAGGCTTGTGAAATCACAATTGTTACCATGGTAACCTACTGGTAGATCTTGTACTGAAGACGCTCACGCAGCACTTGCTGTGCCAAAGTGAAACTTGTTTATCTTGTTCTGTCTGTGGGCTGCATGACTACAGTCATTCTTTTTGTATTTACGGTAGAGAGTGTCGCTTAGGCTCCTATTAAATACAAATCTCTTTTCTTTATTAATCATCACGTGCTAATCACTGACAAAGCAAACAGCAAGCAGTGGCATTTTACACGTGTTAGAAACGCCTTGAATAGTTCTTCAGCCCTCATTGAGTGTTCAGATAACTTTTATTTTGTCTGTGTCATAGTCTCGTGAATTATTACTGCATGTGACAGGGCTGTTTGCAGTGTTCATAGACAGTATCTCTGTCCAAAGGGCACTGATAATGTAGTCCATGTGTCACACTTGGTGTTTAGAAACTATTATTGAACACTGAGGTGTTTGTCTTTCCGTTGAGCGCTGATTAGGTGTTAAAGCTACAGTTCAACCAAAAATGAAAATTCAATCATTAATTACTCACCCTCATGTCGTTCAAAATCTGTAAGACTTTCATTCATCTTCTGAATACAATTTAAGATATTTTTGATGAAATCCAATAGCTTTCTGACTCTGCATAGACAGCGACGCAACTGACACATTCAAGGCCCAGAAAGCAGAGTTCGTACAAGGTGCTTAAAGTGCTTGAAGTACTTGAATTTGACTTTTTAAAATTTAAGGCCTGGAAAATCCTTGAAAATGGCAATATTTATGAAGAGGTACTTAAAAAGTGCTTGATGATCTATAAAACATCTATAAAACAGATGAACTGAATCAATTGAGTGAGTCATGTACGCTGGAACCGCTCCAGTTGATTCAAACTAATGCAAATGCAGATTAAACAGATTAAAATAAAAAAAAATTCAACATTGTTTGTAACGATTTTAAAAAGCACGTAGTGATTGGTAAAACTGAGTTTTTCGAAACTCCTAATCAGTTAGACCATTGTGTTGCAAAATATCACTGTTTTGAAAACACTTCAAATCACGTATAGCAAATCATTTGATTCAAATTGGGACTTCGGAGCGTGGATTGCGAATCATTTTGATTCAGGTCGGAACTTCTGAGTGGGTTTACAAATCATTTGTTTTAGATCGAGACTTCGGTGTATGTTTGCGAATCATTTGATTCACTTCGGGACTTTGCAGCGCGTATCGTGAATCATTTGCTTTAGATCAGCACTTTGGAGTGTGTTTGTGAGTCATTTGATTCAGTTCAGCACTTAATAGTGTGGATCGTGATTCATTTGTTTCAGATGTGGATTCTGGAGTGGTTTCACGAATTATATATTTTTTTGCTTTTTTTTTTTTTTTTAATTAAACTGTATAAAAACAAAAAGAAAGTATATGCAAATACAAATCACTTCTTTTTATTTTAAAAAGAGAAGACGCCGTTTCATAAATGAGATGACTAAAAAAGTAGTGCTTGAAAAGTCCTTGAAAGCATCTGTACGAACCCTGAAAAAGGTAGTAAGGATATCGTTAAAATAATCCATGTGACATCAGAGCTTCAACCTTAATTTTATAAAGCTACGAGAATACTTTTTATGCACAAAGATAAACAAAATAACGACTTTATTCAAAAATTTGATCAACATGCATTCACGAGAGAAACGCACACGGATGCGTATTTTAATCTAGATTTTTCTCAATAGAAATTTCAATAGAAAAGCATTTATTTGAATATATTTACCATGTTTTAGGTCTAAAAATAGGATGATTTATTTGTAGATTAAGTGGATTGTTTCTTGTCCAGTAATACTGTTGTATTAAAACAAAAAACAGACGCCTTTAGTAAGTCATAAGTCAGATTTCTAGACAATATTTCACACTGTGTTACTTTGTACTGCCAAAAATTCCGAAGACCAGGACAGAAACTAGAAACGCAATGTATTTATAGCTAAGCTTTTGCAAAAAAAGATTTTGCAATTTGAGTCACCGGACAGCTTGAAAATGAAGCAAAACTGGATTCCATTTCATTGTCTGGGTTACACAAGAAGGAAAAAATGATCAAAGTTCAGTGTCGCTTCCACTGATACTAATGCCGCTCCCTCATTCCCCTCTGTCATTCCACAGGTTTTGAGAAGCGTACATAAAGCCGGTCAGAACTACCCTCCGTGGAAAGCGGCAAATTCTCCAGACCATAAGCCGTGGCTGTACCCCATCCAGAGTGAACTGCCCATGATGGATCCAGCAGAGCTGTCCATCCAGCGTGGAGACTCGCTCGAAAACGTGGATGAGAGCTCGACCAGGGATGCTCAAGAGAATGAGGATAGCAGCTAAAACAGCTCAAAAGCAATAGTCTTTAACTCTGGACTGTGTGTCAGGGTCAGTCTAGTTACCTCTCATTCTACTTATAGCTTGCTGATGCCAACATTCCTTCTCATTCGCTCACAGAGTGTTTACAGTCACAGATCTGCACATTACATTATCCACATCTGGGTTTCTTAGGGCATCGCATATGCAGTGGTGCTAACTTGAACACGAGAAAATACTATGGAGTTGCTTTTTAATTCAGTTCAAAACCTTTTGAAGGTGTTTCATTATTTTGAATGAGACTTTTGGCTTCTGTAACTTATTACTAAATGATTGTGATGAAGCAGCACCTACGTGCTTTTGAATAGGTTGTTATTTCTTTACAAAATATAGTTAATCTTCGTTTTAAGTCTCCGTGGTAGGGAGAGGTTCCTCTTAATGTCATCCTTTTGTGTTTGTGTATTTATTTCTATGTGCCTTGCCTTTTCAAAAAGGTGTGTCTGTGTTGGCGTGTGAAATGATTGACACCAAGCAACCATGGAAGAAAACCTGGCCTTGTAATATGACCAAAGCAGTCTGAGACACAATGTGGTATTACCTCAAGATTTATTACTTGAAGTGGTATTAGTTCATTTGCCTGTAACAGGCAGAAGAAAACAGAAGGCAGAGGAATGTAATGATTGAGTTGTTCTGTACTTCTCGGTTATATATGTGCCCTTGAACATGAAAGAAAATGACATTCGCAATAACATGATACCGGTGGATCAAAGTTACCCATATTTTTGATGTTTTTTTCTTTCTGAGGCAGGATGGATATGTAAGTTTGTGTGTTTGATAACTTGAATTTTATGTATATGAAGTCCTAACTCACTGAAGGGTAATAAGGTTTTATACTTTTAAATAAATTATGTTTAAAGTGCGTTTGGAAACCGGCCTTTTTTTTCTCCGAATAAGTGATGCATCTTTTTGTAGGTTTATTAATAGCACTGCACAATAGTAGTTTACATGATCATGGTCTAATACCCATTATTTGCATATAAACAGCCATCTGCTCCAATGAGCTCCAATAACACGGTAGAAGCTACGATTGAATTTTGTGTAATGGAATGATGTCATTTAGTAAACTGGTTCAGTGTTAAAAGATTATTTTACCCAAAAATGAACATTTGCTGAAAATACTCGCCTTCTACACATCCAAGATGTAGATGTGTTTGTTTCCTCATCAGAACAAATTTAAAGAAATGTACACTACCAGTCAAAAGTTTTTGAACCGTAAGATTTTAGAATGATTTCTGAAGGACTACGTGACTGGAGCAATGATGCTAAACATTCAGCAGTAAAATCACAGGCATAAATTACATTTTAAAAACTATTAAAATAAAAAGCAAGTATTTTAAATGGTAAAAATATTGTACTGTTTTTGCTGTACTTTGAATCAAATAAATGCAGGCTTGGTAAGCAGAAGAGACTTCTTTATTAAAAATCTTACTGTTCAAAAACTTTTGACTTGTATGGCAGTGAATGGGTGCCGTCAGAATGAGACAACTGACGAAAACATAATTTGTGAGTAACCAACATAACTCCATCTATTAAAATGTAGTTAAAAGCTATGTTTGTAAGAAACAAATCCAGCATAAAGACATTTTTGGATCTTGATGTGAGAGGACAATGGAGGATGGACTTTTTGACTGGATGTTTGCAATGGTTTGAAGACATTGAAGACATGAAAACATTTCAATAATAGATTTGTTTCTTACAAACAGGCAGCTTTTCACTTCACAATAATTGATGAACTGGAGTTGTGTGGATTATTGTAATGTTTGTATCAACTGTTTAGACACTCAGTCTGACGGCACCCATTCACTCCATTGGTGAGCAAGTCATGTAATGTTCACTTAACCAAATCTGTTCCGATGACGAAACAAACTCATCAACATTTTGGATGCTTTGAGGGTGAGTAAATTTTAAGTTTTGGGTGAACTGTTCTTTTAATAGCTTTAATAATAATACTTAATATATTTAGTACATCTAGTTAGTAGTTAATACAGTTTATTAACAAACCACTCTACCTAACGTCATAAATGTAAGCGTAACAAGATCTGAGAATATAATATGCCCTTCTTGCATTTGCTCTCCCCGCCTTATGAGACTTTTCATCATACAGGTTTATTTTTAAAAATGAGCCTGAAAAGTACTTTGCATGAGTATATTAATTTAATGACATTTGATTAGTCAGTAGCAATGTGTTTCTCAGCAGGACACCAATCATTAAACAATTAAATGCTTTGCTACAGAATACAAAACTGAAATGTAATCACAAAAAAGACCTAGGTAATAAAATAATATGATATATTAAACATAATACCAGCTTCATTTTATAAATGCCTCTAAGTTAAGAATGTAATTAATAGTAATTTTTTCATGATGTAACTGTTTATAGTCATCTCATTCAATAAACAACACATCTGCCATGTTTAATGTTCATATGCATGACATATAGTTTAAGTCAAAAGTTTACATACACCTTGCTTATTTTAACAAAATAAGAGGGATCATACAAAATTCATGCTATTTTTTATTTAGTACTGACCTGAGTAAGATATTTCACATGCTATATTTACATATAGTCCACATAGAAAATAACAGTTGAATGTATAAAAATGATCCCATGAATTCTTCATGTCCCACAAACTCTTTGGTTTTTCAGCATTTTTCTGTATTTGAACCCTTTCCAACAATGACTATAATTTTGAAATCAATCTTTTCACACTGAGGACAAGTCATAAGGAGACTCATATGCAACTATTACAGAAGTTTTAAACACTCACTGATGCTCCAGAAGGAAAAACTATGCATTAAGAACTTTTAATAATTTTAGAGTAAATTTAATAAACTTATTTTGTCTTCTGGGAAATGCAAGTAGCTTCTGAAGCTTAGTACTAAATAAAAAAAATATGACATTTAGGCAAAATAAGAAAAATGTACACATCTTCATCCTGTTCAAAAGTTTTCACCGACCAGCTTTTAATGCATCGTGTTTCCTTCCGGAGCATCAGTGGGTGTTTGAACCTTCTGTAATAGTTGCATTTCAGTCCCTCAGTTGTCCTCAGTGTGAAAACATGGATCTCAAAATCAGTCATTGTTGAAAAGGGTTCAAATACAAAAAATGCTGAAAAACCACAGAATCTGTGGATATTTTTCTGAATAGCAAGTGTATGTAAACTTTTGAGTGGGGTCATTTTTATAAATTCAACTACTATTTTCTCTTGTGGACTATATGTAAACATTTTTATGTGGAATATCTCATTCAGGTCAGTACTAAATAAAAAATAACATGCATTTTGTATGATCCCTCTTATTTTAGTAAAATAATTACCATTTTGCAGATTCTGCAAGGTGTATGTAAACTTTTGACTTCAACTGTATCTCACAGAATATGCTTATTTTCAGAGAGGAAAGGGAATGAAGAGAAATGATAAGTATCTAAAATGTCACCAGCTGCATTTAAAACTGGCACAGCACAAAACCACCACTATGGGTGAAGAAGCTGTGAATCATCAGGCATGTCGTGAAGTGTCTGAAGATGATTTCTTTGAGCAGTCTCTTAGTCAGAACAAATAGTTAGTGGGAGGAAGATGATGCAGAGCAGCTGAACGTTTCGCTGACACACCAACGCCTCATCAGCTGCGTCACTGAACCGGTTCAGTCATGAAAGTCAGCTCTGCCACCTAGTGTACAGTCCGCTCCTTCTGCCGCTGGTAGTCTGGAAAAACAGATGCACAACATTTATGTCAGGTACTCCAACTAGCTTTGCTTAATCGGGGTTTAAAAACACTTAATATCTTAATTATCAGATCATTCGAATAAAGGATGAATATAATACTCACTGTAAGGAAAGTATCGAACCTTCATCAAAATCTCTCTAGCAGTCTTTAAAATCTCCACAGCCTAGGAGAGAAATCAAGATCACACCAATTCTGTTTAAAAGACGAGATATTCACATACAACATCTCGGATATTACCTTCGAATGCTCAATGTCTTGAAAGTCCACATCATTGACAGAAAGCACCTGATCACCCTCTTGCAGTCCTGCCCTATGGGCATCCGAATCGGGTACCACCTGTTAAAACATTTCAAGCAAAACCAGTCAATTCTGTAACCAAAAGATAAACAAAGCAGCTTTCAATTGTCAAAACTGACCTTTGAAATAAATATACCAAGCTGCGAGGCCTTTCCTCCACGGATATTGAAGCCTAGTTGTGCACCGGGGGGCTTTTTTAACACTATAGTGCGAGGTAGGAACTGTGTGAGCTCATTGTTGTAGTCAGGGTGATGTATTCTCTGATTATAAAAAAGAAAGATGTAAATTAGAGCAATATGATTACAAAAGATGAGTTGAAAACGTAGTGTTTAGTACAGTCACCTCCTGTTGAGGGATCCATGCAGGAGGGCTCTCATAGGAAGGAAGAAACACTACTGGCAGTTGATAATCATCATATGGGATCTTTTGGTCCATGTTTTTCAAGCTAGAGATGAGGAAAAACAACAGTGAAATGATGTCAGTCGTCATCGATATGTGAAGTGTAAGGTTTCCTTTCTATTTCTAAACACTAAATTAAGTACTTAATTACATAAACTATGTATACACTGATGGCTAAAGCATGATTAAAGATTTATATTCAAAGGGGTGTAAATACACTCTCTACGGTTCTCATTGTACAGTGAGTACAGGAGGCTAGCTTGCTAACACTTAACAGTAAACACAAGATGCGCTGCACAACAAGCCATATAGGCATACAAATGACCAAAACGCTGAGCGAATACCCTGACGAGACAAATATTCTCATATTAAAATAAAAGGCAAGCAATATAAGCCGCTTTCGCTCAACAGTGTTGTTTTTGTCTATCAACTCACCAAGAACTCCTCGAACGAACCATTAGCCCCGCCCTCCTGCAGATCATGTGACCAGCACTTTTGTTTTTTCTTTCCTTTCTCCTTAGCAAAAAAAATATGGGGAGTTAAAGAAAATATTGTTACTGGGACAGTTTGACGTATATTATCCAAAGACCTTTCAAACTCTGTAAGTGTGGCCTCTTGGTCACTTCTCTGATGGTTGTCCTTCCTGTCCCGTTGCTCAATTTCATGAGCACCCTAACATCATGAATGTAAAAAATGAATGAAGAAAAATGTTAAGTAGCTTTTTGTATGTGAGACTTTAAGGTATGCGCCTAATCAGAAATTGGCTTTTAAAAATTAACCTACTCTGAAAAAAAGAGAAAGTGTGTCAACAAACTCTAAATTGTTCTATTGTCCACGAGTTTGGACGGTTTTAGTAGAAACTGAAGCGTTGGTTTCAGTTCATCAGCTTATGCTGTAAATGTACTGAAGAAATGATAAATAATTAACTAGGTGATACTGGCAATCACCTCAGTTCTTCAACTGAAAATATATTACACCTGTCTTTTTACTGTCCTTACTCCACCTCTTCTTGGAAACACGAATGTCACATTTTAATAAAACAATTCATTAAGAAATATACAATGTCTTGTTATACTTTAAGGTCCTTGCTTATTAAAAAAAAATCCCATTTAAATCTATTAAGTATTCACATTCTATAAACATATTATTTGTGAAACTACAAAATGAAAACAGCATAAAACTTTTGCAGTGCATTACATTTTTTTAACATTACTGGCCTCAAGAGCTACTCTGTCGTTCAAAAGTTTCGGATCAGTAAGACTTTTAAAGAAGTCTCTTATGCTCAGCAAGTCTGCAATTATTTGATCAAAAATACAGGAAAAAGCAGAAATATTGCGAAATGTTATTACAATATAAAATAATGGTTTCTATTTTAATATACTTTAAAATATAATTTATTTCTGTGATGAAAAGCTGAATTTTCATCAGCCATTGCTCCAGTCTTAAGTGTCACATGATCCTTCAGAAATCATTCTAATATGCTGATTTATTATCGATTGGCAACAGTTGTGCTGACAGATATTTTTGTGACACTTAATTCAGGATTCTTTAATGAATAAAAAGTTCAAAAGAACAGCATTTATTCAAAATGTAAATCTTTTCTAACCATTTCTAACAATGAGTCTTTTTAGCTGCTATCACTTTTTATAACACATCCTTGCTGAATAAAAGTATTAATTTCTGTCAAAAAAAGAAAGAATAAAAATGTACTGACCCCAAACTTTTGAAAAATAGTGTATATTGTTAGAAAAGATATACTATTTTAAACAAATGCTGTTCTTTTTATGTTTTGTTCATCAAAGAGAGAAAAAAGTATCACAGGTTCCAAAAATATTAAGCAGCACAACTATTTCCAACACTAATAACAAATCAGCCTATTAGAATGATTTCTGAAGGATCATGTAACACTGAAGACTGGAGTAATGATGCTAAAAAAATCAGCTTTGATCACAGGAATAAATTCTGTATGTTTAAATAGAAGAACACCATTTTAATTTTTTTTTTTTTCATTTTACATCATGATAATATTTCACAATATTACATTTTTTTCTGTATTTTTGATCAAATAAACACAGCTTTGATGAGCATAAGAAATTTATTTAAACAACATTAAAAATCTGATCCCAAACTTTTGAAAGGCAGTGTAAATGAAAACTCTCTCAGTAACACCAAAAATTACCTGTAAATAATATTTTTAAAATGTTCATTTCAATTAATTTTATATGAAGTCAATTATTGTTGTTTTTCTCATTGCTCCTTTCTGATTTTGTATTTCTGATTTCTATATTTTTATGCAAATGTAAATAAAGGGGGAAAAAAGAGCATGTACGGGCAGAGATCTTATTATAAAGATCATATTATATTAATTTTCTATAAATGACATATTATTATATGTTTTTATTAGCTAATATTAAAGGGTCGTTTTTTTACTTTTCGCAGCGTTGATGACTTATCTATCACAGCCGCTTATCTATTAGCTAAGCCAGATATAATGCATTTACAGTCACTGTATGCTCCTGAACAAAGTCTTAAGACCAGGGGAAACATTACAAATACAAGCACTGGTTGATTGTAACCAGGTTGTAAGTACTGCTTCAAAATGGCAAAAGAGAAACAGCAGCAAGAGCCAAAAAATAGAGAGCAGACAATTTATAAAAAAACTGAAGAAAACCAAATAGGCTGTTCATTAGCTGATCAAAAGTTTAAGACCATTGCCCAAAAAAACCCACAACAGAGCTAGAAGCGTCAAAAAAGGACTCAGTAGTGAGTAGCCCCACCATTCTTGCTGATTACTTAAAAGGTCCAAAAGAGCAACGTTATTCTCCTTCGTCAGGTGGGTGTTGTGAACTGCCGCATTGTCCTGTTGAAAGACCCAGTCATTACCGCACACACGAGGGCCCCACTGCAACATGTCCACATAGCCAGCGGCCAGTTGACGCCCCTGCACAACCTGAAGCTCCACTTTCCCATTGAAGGATAAAGCACCCTACATCATGATGGAGACTCCTCCACTGTGCTGCGTAGAAAACATCTCTAGTGGGATCTCCATGTGATGCCAGTAACGTTAGAAGTCATCAGAACCGTCCAGCTTAAATTTTTTCTCGTCAGAGAATAAAACTTTCATCCATCTTTCAGTGTCCCATGTTTGGTGGTCCCTTGCAAGTTTGTGGCGTGAGAGGAGATGTGGCCTTTGAAGACGTTTTTTGTTCTTAAAGCCCTTCTCTTGCAGATGCTGTCTTGTGGTTATTGGGCTGCAGTCAGCATCAGTAAGGGCCTTAATTTGGGTCGAGGAGGTCTACCACTTGACTTTTTTGTCCCATAACTCTCAGGATCTTTTGAGAAATGTAAAATGGCTGTCTTACTGCGTCCAATCTCGGTTGTGTGAGGCGTTGCGCATGCAGCTCAACAAATCCTGCCACGTTCAAAGACAGAAAGCCTTTTTGCCTGTGCCATCAGGAGGTCACGACAGTGTGTCTGCCTGAAGAACAATGACATGAGAGCCATATTCTGCGTGGATTTTAACTTTTTAAGGCTATGGTCTTAAACTTTTGATCAGCTGATGAACAGCCTGTTCGAGTTTTATTCAGTTTTCTATAAATTGCCTGCTCTCTATTTTTTGGCTCTTGCTCCTGTTTCTTCTTTTGCCATTTTGAAGCAGTACTTAAAACCTGGTTACAATCAACCAGGTTGTAAGTATTGCTTCAAAATGGCAAAAGAAGAAACAGGAGCAAGAGCTTTAGAAACAGGAGCACCAGTGCTAAATGCCAATATTTGTAATGTTTCCCCTGGTCTTTTTGTTCAGGAGTGTATTGTATTGTAGGAGAACCTCTTTCTTATCACAGATTTAAAAAGTACAAATACAAATTTTCGAAATGTAGCTCCCTCTGCTGTAGACTAGAGGAACTGCGCTGGTGCAGATCATACAAAGCTGCAAGGAATGTGAAGCTCATTCATTGTTACCTCATTAAAACTCAGTCCACGGGATTTAGGTCTCAGCATGAGTTGGAGTGCACAAACTGCCGAAGAGTTCTCAAGTTTAAGAGTCTGACTTGGATTTCAGAACACCACGATACTTTTTTAAGAAAGGTAAGTTACCAACGTGAATATTTAAAATCAGTTCGTTCTCTCGGACTAGAGCTGTTCTGATCTAATATTACGAAAAGTCGTGCGAGCTGTATATCATCAGGTGTGTGCTAGACTGTCATTACAGGTGCTTATAGCATCCTTATAAGAAAAAACAATGATTTAGGTAAACTATGCAAGCTACCATTAACAAAATGCCCTTTTTTTTTTTTTTACAAAAACAAAAGTTGTTTGCATATGACGTGTTATCATTATCCGTATTTAAGGGAAAAAACGTTTGATTCTGTTAAATGTTTACGTGGAATTTGGAAATGATTACATTTACAGGCTGTTGCAAATAAAGAAATTTGTCACTGTGAGGTCGTGTTAAACTGAATTTAACCGTAAGAGCGTATTAATACCCTTGGGTTAAAAAAATGACACAAAATATTTCCACGATGTCACTGAACTGCAGATCAAGATCTGAGGTTGTAAATTACTATTAGAATGGGTTGAAAGGTCTCCCAGTCAACATGATGATACTCAAATGCTTTATAAAAAATACGTTAAATCATCTATACCGCAGAGCTTGCGTATTTACTTTGTAATATTGTATGTACGATTTTGTATCAAAGCAGTTTGAAGTCTGTAGTTTAAGTTTAATGAAGAAACTGAAATTCAGAGGTTTCATGAAAATCATTTTTAACATTTTATTTCACAATATAGACAAGTAACATGCATGCTCAACAACATTTGCCGTGTCTTGGGCGTTTGATTTATGAGCAGGTTTTACATACAGTTTTGCATATAGGCTGATTTTATTTCACTTTCTTTTCACTTTCTATTTTCCTTTTTTTTTCAAATGGACGTTTCTTGAAATAAAAACATTCCTACACTTATTTTGAATGCTTCAATAACAGAAATACCTATGTGTGATGAGTACAGTTATCAACAGTGTGTTGTTTGTTTTGTGGCAGTTTTCATCAGGCAAAGTTTTTCTTTCTAATAACAAAAGCTCTAAAAGTGAAAGATTTATGGATGAATGATGGAGTGGATTTGCCGAAGTTGTAATGCTATTTATGTGCTTCTGTGTTTTACTAAGTTCTAAATGGTTGTGAAAATAATGCATAACGCTTTTTTTAATGACCCTGTTGAAAATGGTATATAGAGTCTTTTGGAAGTCTTGTTATACCTGTCTGCACGGGGTAAACATGTATTTCCTTTTTTGTGCTCCTATTGCAAAACATGTTAATTGGATTTTTTCAACAAAATTATCTACTGGTATTTGATAGTCAAGTTGAAAAAATGTTATTTAGCGTGTGTATCACACACATCTGTTGACCCTGTTAAAGCAGAACATACACTACCAGTCAAAAGTTTTTGAACAGTAAGATTTTTGTTTTTAAAGAAGTCTCTTCTGCTCACCAAGGGTGCATT
The DNA here is from genome assembly GCA_019740295.1 of Labeo calbasu. NCBI lineage: Eukaryota > Metazoa > Chordata > Actinopteri > Cypriniformes > Cyprinidae > Labeo > Labeo calbasu. The sequence goes on along the minus strand of JAHKKF010421149.1, from coordinate 3,166 downwards.
TATTTGATCCAAAGTACAACTAAAACAGTAACATTTTGAAATATTTTTACTATTTAAAATAACTGCTTTCTATTTAAATATATTCTACAAATGTCATTTATTCCTGTGATTTCAAACCTGAATTTTTAGCGTCATTATTCCAGTCACATGATCCTTCAGAAATCGTTCTAATATTCTGATTTGCTGCTCAAAAATATTTATTATTATTATTATTATTATTATTATTATTATGCTAAAACTGGCTGAGTAGAATTTATCAGGTTTCAAAGATGAATAGAAAGTTCAGAAGAACAGCATTTATCTGAAATAGAAATCTTTTGTAACATTATAAATGTCTTTATCCTCACTTTTGATCAATTTAAAGCATCCTTGCTAAATAAAAGTATTATTTTCTATACATTCTTTTCAAAAAAATAAAAAATGATACTGACTCCAAGCTTTTGAATGGTATAGTGTATAATGCTACGAAATATTTTTTATTTCAGATAAATGCTGATTTCTGTTCTTTAAAGAATCCTAAAAAAATGTACTTAAATCTTTTACATACTGATAATAATAATAATAAGATTTTCTTGAGCACCAAATCAGCATATTAGATGATTTCTGAATGATCATGTGACATTAAAGACTGGAGTAATAATGCAGAAAATTTAGATTTGATCACAGAAATAAAATTAAAATATATTCAGATAGAAAGCAGTTATTTTAAATATTACAAATATTTCAAAATATTATTGTTTTTTTGTACTCCTGGTTGACCAGGAGAGACTTCTTTAAAAAACATTACAAATCTTACTGTTCAAAAACTTTTGACTGGTAGTCTAATTTTTTGTAATGTTATGGTTTTTGAGATCTGCAAAATCTGGATGCCAACACTCTTTATTTGGCTTAGCAGTCCTACTTAATATTTAAATCTAGTTTATAAATGTATTTATACATGTATTTTATTGGCCCCTAATAAATTAACATACACCCAAGAGAAAACTGTAGATGATTTAGAAAGTAAAGGTTTTCGCAAGACCCTTTGAATAATAATTCCTAGAGACTGATTCATATGGAAAGAAAAGTGAACTTTAAACAGATCCCACACTTAGATGACAAAGGATCATCCTACAAACATGACAAAGGATCTGTTTCCCGTTTGCTCTGAGAAGTGTGGTGTGATGCAGAGAAATGGCATCCTTGAATTTGTCCAGTAAATGATGATTTTTATAGTGTTGGACATCCTGTTGAATAAGCAAGACGACTTATTTAATCATGAATTAGAGCTTCAGCTGACAAAGTACTTGTTGTCTGACCTGAAATGGGGAGTTAAGTGACTTATTAAAAGTGCTGCCATACCTGTCTGCTGATCTAGAACATCCACTAAACACTTGACAAGTTTCCTTTCTTCTTTGTCATGTCTGAAAAACACGTTTTTCGGTTTTTGTGAGTGTCTCTGTAGGCAAAAAAGCTATATATAGAGAAACAATGGTTACAATGTGTAATGGTACTTTCAAATCTCAGACTGCTTTTACTCAGATAGGCGTGTATGCTTCATGCTAGAATACATGACATACTGTCTCATGTAGGCTTCTTATCAGGAATTTCACTGACCCTTACACACTGAATTGGCATACTTATCAGTGAGTCAGATTTGACAGTTCCTACGTACTTGCATTAGGGATGTTTAGTTATGGCTGACTTAACATTACCCTCCACCACCAGCACAGGCTTTTTGAAATTTACACAGTAGTGGTGTCTGTCTGGCTGACAGACATAAAAGTGAATATCCTGAGTATTGAAAGTGACATTTCATATTTTTGATATTTATGAATTCATAGTAATTGCATTAAGTGAAGATTTTACAAATCAAAATCTTGTGACCAGAGACAAGAAGTGGTATTGTCAGCTTTCCTTATACAAAACAAAGAAATTGTACAAATCTAGTCATTTTTACTCTTTCTGCTTTAAATATTTTTTAATATATTTTAAAATGTACAGTTGAAGTCAAAAGTTAACATAGACCTTGCAGAAGCAGCAAAATTTTTAATTATTTTACCAAAATAAGAGGAATCATACTAAATGCATGTTTTTTTTTTTAATTTAGTACTGACCTGAATAAGATATTTCACATAAAAGAGATATACATATAGTCCACAAAAAAAAAAATAACAGTTGATTTTAAAAAATGACCTTGTTCAAAAGTTTACCTGCTGTTCTTCAAAAAAAATCCTTTAGGTCCCACAAATTCTTTGGTTTTCCAGCATTTTTGTGCATTTGAACCCTTTCCAGCAATGACTGTATGATTTTGAGATCAATCTTTTCAATCTGTGGACAACTGAGGGACTCATATGCAACTATTACAGAAGGTTCACGCTCACTGACGCTCCAGAAGGAAAAAAAACGATGCATTAAGAGTCAAGGGTGAAAACTTTTTAACAGAATGTGTACATTTTTCTTATTTTGCCTAAATATGATATTTTTTCATTTAGTACTGCCCTTCAGAAGTTACAGAAGATACTAATGTGTTAAATTTACCCTGATCTACACATTGAAAAAGTTTTTACCCCCCGGTTCTTAAAGGAGAACACCACTTCCAGAACAAAAATTGACAGATAATGTACTCACCCCATGTCATCCAAGATGTTCATGTCTTTCTTCAGCCATAAAGAACTTATGTTTTTTGAGGAAAACATTTCAGCATTTTTCTCCATATACTGGACTGATATGATGCCCTGATTTTGAACTTCCAAAATGCAGTTTAAATGTGGCTTCAAACGATCCCAAATCCCAGCCAAGGAAGAAAGGTCTTATCGAACGAAACGATCAGTTATTTTCTAAAAGAATACAATTTATATTAGGGATGTCACAATACTCAATATAATACTGAACCGTTCGGTTACGACATCCACGGTTCAATACACGCTTGTGAATTGCGGTTTTTCTGTTTTGCATTTAAATAACTTATTTGTTTTATTTCTCTCGGAATTTGCTGTATGTGTGCCCGCGATTTCACGTGCTGAAATGAGGAAACGCTTTCCCGCTTATATTTGAAAAAGCAACACACTCACAGCATCTACCATTCTAATAACATGCAATGATAAGCCTTGTTGTCCAACTAAAGTTATAAAAACAAAAGTTATAAAAAACAGTATAACTTGTTTTTAATTCACAACATCAGTCC
>JAHKKF010421135.1:0-23136 GCA_019740295.1 Labeo calbasu | reverse complement strand
CTCCTACATCTCCGCTGGTCCCGTCCAGTCCTCCTACATCTCTGCTGGTCCTGTCCAGCCCTCCAGAGCACCCCCCAGGGCATACGTATGAACTGTCCTCTCCGTCATGGCCTCCTGGACTGTGTGCTCCACTGTGTGTTCCTGTCTGTACCCTTGTTGGATTTATTTAAAAACCCGTTTGTTTGATTTCCTCGTCCTCAGCTCCTTCCTGTGTCTCCCCTCTCCACACATCCTGACAATGTCAAATTTCTAAATAGGATTAACTGTGTAATTGTAACTGTGTAAATGGACCTTTTTCACATTTCCGGCTTACTCAGCAGCAGAAGTCATCATAGTTGGGTTAACTTCGAGAGCGGTGAATGGGAAGAGTACCGCAAATATATTTTTTTTGCATGCCCATTTGCTCACATTGCAAAAGAAAAACTCCACAATAGTGTTTTCACTTGCATTAATGTTAACTAGTGTGTTTTTTTTTTTTTTTTTTTGTAATTTGATACAAAGGCGATGTCATACAAATTTGTAGTGTTATAAATGCACATGCATTTGGAAAAAAATAAATAAATAAATAAAAAAAAAAACAACTTTACGATACTGATGACCGTTGAAATGGGTCATCACAATCATTTGAAAAGGGTCTATTACTTTACAAACATACACTTTTGTTTACTTCTCTGTGTTGCTTGGCAACCACTTTGTTGCAACCACAACCGTTTCTGAGGAACTATATTGTTTGGTGGAAGAATAATTTCTTTATAAATACCATTACAGTATCTGGTCTTTTATTTTGTGAAACCTTACTACGTAAATGGAATAACCGTTATATAAAAGCAATAAGCCCCGTGAAGCCATGGTTTACAGTGAATTTCTAACAGCTTCGCGTCATGCCTAAAAGCGCCCCTTAGCTGTTATAAATTCGCTGTAAACCATGGCACGGGGCTTATTGCTTTATTACAAAACGGATAGTTCCGGTCCTTTATTCTGATTGGTTGAGCCGTGTTCAAAGCTGTTATAAATTACTCTACAAGCATACAACTTTGTTTACTTCTGTGTGTTGCTTGGCAACCACAACCGTTTCTGAGGAACTATATTGTTTGGTGGAAGAATTATGTTTTTATGAATACCATTTCAGTATCTGCTCTGTTTTATTTTGTGAAACCTTATTACATATGAAATAACCATTTTATAAAAGCAATAAGCCCAGTGAAGCAATGGTTTACAGTGAATTTATAAGAGCTTTGCGTCATGCCTAAAAACGCCCCTTAGCTGTTATAAATTCACTGTAAACCACGGCTTCTTGGGGCTTATAAAACGAATAGTTCCGGTCCTTGATTCTGATTGGTTGAGCTGTGTTCAAACCTGTTGTAAATTACTCTACACACATACACGTTTGTTTAGTTCTGTGTGTTGCTTGGCAACCACTTTGTTGCAACCACAGCTGTTTTTGAGGAACTGCATTGTTTGGTGGAAGAATAATATTTGCATTAAAATCATTGTCCTTTTATTTGCCCTGTTTCATTTGGTGCAATCTTACTACGTATATGGAATAACCATTTTACAAAAGCAGTAAGCCCCGTGAAGCCGTGGTTTACAGTGGATTTATAATAGGTTCGTGCCGTGCCTAACAACGCCCCTTAGCTGTTATAAATTCACTGTAAACCACGGCTTCTTGGGGCTTATTGCTTTAATATAAAACAAATAGTTCCGGTCCTTGATTCTAATTGGTTGAGTCGCATTCAAAGCTGTTGTAAATTACTCTTCAAACATACACCTTTGTTTACTTCTGTGTGTTGTTTGGCAACCACTTTGTTGCAACCACAGCAGTTTCTGTGGAACTACATTGTTTGATGGAAGAATACTGCTTTTATTTATATCATTACACTTTTATTTTGTGAAACCTCACTATGTATATGGAATAACTGTTTTATATAAGCAATAAACCCCACGAAACCGTGATTTACAGTGAATTTATAACAGCTAAGTGTAGTGCCTAACAATGTTATCCACCTTTTTCCTGAGTAACCGACGAACGGCACCTTGATGGATTCTATCTTCCATTTGGGAGCTTTCGTGTTCCGGTCTCCATAGAAACATTTTAAAATGTTAAAATGGGTAAAAAAGGTAGAGTAAATTGAAACGTTTCACTATAACTAATTATAAAACGTGTGCAGGTTTAACGTTATAATATCCGCTCGGAAAACGATACACCAGACACCGGAAATGTAAAGCACCGCTCCAGTCGGGCGAGACTTCCGCTTTCAGAAAAAGGTGGATAAATTCACCATAAACCACAGCTTCTTGGGGCTTATTGTTTTATTATATAGGACCTATGTGTGATTCACTTCAATGTCAGTTCCATTGTTATGGCAGCTTTAACCTTTCAACCGCAATGAAACAAGCTCCGTTTCTCATCACAGATTAATAAAAACATTTTTAGATTTTTTGATTTGAGACAGTTTTAGATTTTAATAACTGGTGCTTCAGCTCAAAACAAACAAATACATTTGACAAATTTCACATGAGACAAGATTTTTCTGTAGAGTCAGAATATGTTTAATAAAAATAATTAAACCTCAATTTCTTCTATAGAACTTCATAGAAAGTAATTCAATAAATTACAAACTTTTTAAGACATGTATCCTGCACTACAAGAAGCATTAATTGACTACACAGGCCACAACTTGCAAGTATTGCAACTGTCCAAAAAACACATTTTAGCACAAAAAGGAGGAGGGGCTTAAATTTCAAAATATTAAAAATATGAAACAAAATAAGCCATGAAAACAAATGACTCTGCCAATTCAATCATCCACATAATTGAAAACAAACGTTTATTTGCAGTAGTGTATTTCTATTTCATTTGCTGTTGCATGGTGGATGTCATTGTCTTTGTGCCACGACGGCAAGTCTTGCCCTGATTCTGGTCAGTAGTCCAGCGGTTCATAATGCAACATGAAATACAACCAAATTAATGTACATATGAAGAAAAGAAAGAAAATCAACATAAATGTCCAATTCTCAGTCAAACCTGCAATTCTTCTCAGAACACCATTCAGTTAAATGAGATGCTAACGCTGCGGATGTCAAAAAAAACCAAAAAAACAGAGGAACTATATAGGTTTCATGTGCGGTTTTGGGAAGAAGTGGAAAGCAGCAATACCTGTACACAGTTTCAAAGTGCGTGGCTCAGCACGAACTAACTGGAAAGAGGAAGATCTGATGCCACAGTGGAGAGGAGACGGCATTCAGAACATCTAACGAGGCAAAATTACACTGAGAGAGATAAGAGAGAGGGCATCTGTGTGAAACCATGATGAAGGAAATCAAACATGCTTGGAAAGACCCATTATATAACTGTGTTCACTAGTGAGACAGGCAAAGAGTTGCATTGTGCAGTGCATCCCGAAGAAATTTGCATCACAAATGGAAAACTTCAGTAGCCGAAACCTGAATGTGAACGAACGTGAGCCTAACAGTCTAGAACAAGCACATCAGCACATGTAACAGAAAACCAATCACATACACGTCCTGATTCGAAACGCCAATGAGGTTTGTTGTGTTGGCCGAGGTGCTGGATTGCGACGAATCGTGTTAAGAGGGACAGACGCTGAAGTATGGCATAAGGACACTTCTAGATCAGTCATTTACAACTAACAGCAGCGAGGCGACTATGTGGACAGATGGATTTTGTCAGACTAAAGGAACGTGTGATTTTTGACCTGTAGAACATTTAACAACCCTACTGTCAATTCATGTGCATTGATAAATACTACTGCAAATACTTGAATTCCTCTCAATACTTTACAAATGTGGGTGATTTACAATGCTATGACAATACTGTAGCAGTTTGTGGAAAAGTGAGGATATACGCACTACCGTTTGTCACCAGGGGTTTACACGTGAGGCCAACAGGACCTTGGACACATAGATTTTCATGCAAATTGAGGCAACAGTGTTCATATGCACAGAACATCTCACACACACACACACACACACACAGTGCTGTCTGAACATTAAAAGAAACATGAATATATGGATGTGAAGAAAATGGTCTGAAACAGAACGGTTACGTTTGCCAGAAACATATGCACGCACAGCGATTTCAGGCTTTGTGAGGAATGTGTTCCTAAAAGAATGTCTGGTTCACCGTAGATGTCAGCGTACAGCGTGTCGGCAAGATGGATCGCCTGCACCCAAGTACAAAACTCAAATCTTTGGGTAAAATAGCTGTATGAGGAGAATTTGAAAGAAAGGGATAAAAAGAAAGTAGAAGATCAGTCCGGGACAGCAAACAGATGCACAAATCACAAGAAAAGCGAATGAACAACTTGTGTGATGAATGAATGAATGAACGAACGAACGAACGAACGAACGCAGGGTCTCTACAGCTTCAGTGACATTCATAAGCTGCCTGTGTGTTATTGCTGTGGATCTGTAGGTATGCTCTGTGAAGTCTATGTGTTCAGGATCCTGCTCAAGTATTTACAAATGAAACCCAAACAGTCGATGTGTTCGTTCTCCCAAAAGAAAATATATTAATTATACAGCTCTGCAATGAGCAACAGCGTCCTCATTTCTTTAATAAAATTAAATCCTGACATAGCTATAACAATAATGCCTTTTAGTTTTTGCTTCTTGTCTGTTGCAATTGTACATCATGGTGTAATACAATTTCACAAAGTTTTTTGTGTTTTTTTTTTTGTTTTTTTTTGTCGACATGCAAAACGTCTCTTCGAAACGACATTGTACCTAAACAAACACTGAAATCTCATTTCAGTTTCTCTAGGATCTCCGTTTTCCTTTTTTCCTCTTCGTTACACAACACTTTAGTTATTATATTTACATGGAAACAAAAAACATGATGTAGTAAATGCAGGATAATTCCTATATGTGTTTATATGTATACATTTCTAAGAGATGTATATAAATATATAATATTTATTTATACATGTATAAAGACTCAGTCTTCGTCGCTGGAATCGGAATCCTCGGATGACGAGGAGGAGCTGTCGGACTCGGAGGAGGACGACTCCGCCTTCGCCGAGCCCTCTGGACCACTGGTATCCTTCTTTTCGTCTGGCTCCTCCCCCTCATCGCTGTCTTTGTCCTCCGATTGGCCGAGCAGCTGGGCCGTGGCTTCGGAGGCAGCAGGTTGCAGCGGTGGGGTTGGCTGAGTGTTTGCAGCTTGCGGCTGGTTGGCCACAGGCAGGTTAAGGCCTGGAGTAAGAAGCATCCCTGGGTAGAGCATACTAGAGAGTAGAAGGGGGTTGAGGGCCAGCGGGTGGCCTGAAGCAGAAGCACTTGTTTGATTCGAGTTGGCTGCCGTCGAGGTGGTAGCTTTGAAACTTTGACCCTCTGTCCTTTCCGCTTTGCCATCCGGACTCAAAGTCTCGGCCGACCCCTTGGGTGTGGCGGACTCTCCACCGCTCTTCTTTTTCCCGTCCTCGATACCCGCCGCTTCTTGTTTTCCGAGCATACCGCTCATCCCGAGGAGGGATGCCGGAAGGCCGGTCATTCCGGAGAGCATCATCGGAAACATGGCGGCCATGTTGGTGGGGTCGTGAGGCAGTCCCATGAGGCCGGTGGTGAGTTGGAGAGACTGGAGGCTCTGGAGGTTGTGCTGAAGGGCTTGAAGACTAGGCAGGTCCAGCCCGGCGAGGAGGCCGTTGGTTAGGAGTGGGTTGAGCCCCAGGGCGGCGTTGGCACTGGCGCTGGCCACCGTGGCCGCTTTAGCCGAAGCGTTTTTGGGACGCCGACCTCGTCGGCTCACCTCTTCGGGAACGATGGGGCCGGTCAGAATGCGGTCGAACATACTTTCAGGAAGGTAACCCTGCAAATGCAAATGCATTTTGTTATAAAGCTAGAAAAACAAAAATCAATAAAGAATTCAAATTTCCTGATAATTTCATGTCTTTCTTTCTTTAATCAAAAAGAAATGAAGGTTTTTGAGGAAAACATTACAAAATTTCTCTCCATATAGTAGACTTCAATGGGGATCAACGGGTTGAAGGTTTAAATTGCAGTTTTACCACAGCTTCAAAGGGTCTTATCTACCGAAATGATTTTCTAAAAAGTTACAAATTTTGTATGCTTTTTAACCACAAATGCTTGTCTTGCACTAGCTCGACCTCACGCATTAAGTAGTCACGTTGGAAAGGTCACACGTAACATACAGTAAGTGGAAGAACCGACCCAGTGTTTACAAAGTGAATGTGCAAAAAAAGTCAAATGTCCTTTACAAAAAAAAGGTAAAACAACGTTTTTTGCCGTACCCTGTCTTTTTGAACCAAAAGACACAGATGAAGAACTACAGTAACCATGCGTGACCTTTCCAACATGATAGTTGGATAACAGCTAGTGCAAAATGAGCATTTGTGGTTAAAAAGTATATAAATCTTTATTTTTTTAGAAAATGAAAAATGGTAAATATATCAAAACTTAATTTTTGATTACTGTAATTTGCATGGCTAAGAACTTCATTTGGACAACTTTAAAGGTGATTTTCTCAGTATTTTAATTTTTTTGTACCCTCAGATTCTAGATTTTCAAATAGTTATATTGCCAAATATTGTCATATCCCTACAAACCATACATCAAAGGAAAGCTTATTTATCAGCTTTCATGTTGATGTTGATGATGTATAAATCTCATTTAAAAAAACAGCCCCTTATGACTGGTTATGTGGTCCAGGGTCACATATTTGTTTTTGTTTTTTTTTTACTTTACTAACCATTACTATTGTTATCGTCAAACAACTAATTTCTACCTCTAATTTCTATTAATGTGCTATATTTGGAACGGAAAGTGTTTCTCTTTTTACTTACAGACTGTTTAACAACATCAGCCCACTCTGGTGGGACTCCATACTCTGGATTCTCCTGTAGGAACCGGCTTAAATCTTTCAGAGGAGGAGCAAATGCACCACCAATCTGGAACATAGAAATAAAAAACAAAAGTATTACAAACAACACACCGTACAGCAAAAAACAATTTGTCCACAAAATCTACAACCATCACATACTCACCTTGCGAGCATTTCGCCTGTTAATGATCTGTACTCTTTCTTCTCCAGTCAGGCTGTTGATGTCAATTTTGTTGGGGTTTCTGCAGCGATGTCTCTTCTGTTTTGGTCTGCCATCTTGAAACTGCAATTTGTTTGCAGTCTGCAAAAGAGGTACGAACAAAAACTTACACTCATATTTTTACAGACATCCCATAGAATTTTTTTTTCTTTTTTAAATCCAGAAAGTAATCTGGCATTTACAGGAATAAAAGCTCCCACATCTGCCACGAAGCCTGGATGCTCCTTTAGCCACTGGTCCAAATCCTTCCGTTTTGGAGCATCCTCTCCAGCAAGTCGTGTCCCATCTTTGAGGCTGATGACTGGAACGCGGCATTCCGTATCAAGGGTGCTGGGTCCCTGAGTTGTGCTCAACCCAGGAGCAGCAGATGTACCGGCGACACTGCTACTCCAGCCAGCAGGAGCCTGCAAATATAGGTCATGCATTTGCTTTATTGACCAACTTTCTAGATTTCTAAATATAAAATGACAGAGCAATCATAAGGCATAAGCAAGTCGAACCTGCTCTGGCATCAGAGGAGGCCTGTTTTTGTTCATGAACAGCAGGTCCATCCCCTCCACATTCTTCCGCCGTCCTCTCCTCTTCTTCATTACGGGCTGTCCGTCCATAACTCCATTCAGACGCATTTGCTCTGGCAGTACTGGAATAACACAAAGAACATGCACTGTTAGTGTCATCCAGCACACTGTATACAGTGTGGTGTGGTTTGTGGGTAAAGCAGGTATCTGGTTAAATATGGTTGGACATTACCTTGTGGATAGCTGTTCTGTGGTTTGGTGTAGTCTGCGAGGCTGGTATCAGATGCATTCTGCAACTCTTGTAGCCGGGCCAAGTACTGCTGCTGCGCAAGAGGTCCCTCCTCACTCTCCAGGGGACGCTTCAGAGGCAAACCTTGCTTCTGGAAGGTCAGTTTAAGGCTGCCCTCCTGCTGCAGGACACAGGTCAAGGGTGAGAGGTTAAGAACACATTGTTAATAGGCCAGGTCCATATGAAACCTACAAAACTGGTTTGAGACCAGTAAAGAACTATGAGAACAGTTTTTAGAGATAGAAACACTCATACGAGGTTCATAAATCCCGGCTGAAAAAAACAGCATATGCTGGTTAGGTATGTTTTGAAGTATGGCTGCTGGTTTTAACTTGTTTAAGCTGGTCATGTGCGGGACATGAGCTGGTTTAAGATGGTCATGTGCTGGTCATGAGCTTGTTTAAGCTGGTCATGTGCTGGCCATGAGCTGGTTTAAGCTGATCATGTGGTGGTCATGAGCTGGTTTAAGCTGGACATGTGCTGGCCATGAGCTGGTTTACACTGGTCATGTGGTGGCCATGAGCTGGTTTAAGCTGGTCATGTGCTGGTCATGAGCTGGTTTAAGATGGACGTGTGCTGGCCATGAGCTGGTTTACGCTGGTCATGTGCTGGCCATGAGCTGGTTTAAGATGGTCATGTGCTGGTTTAGGGTGGACGTGTGCTGGTCATAAGCTGGTTTAAGCTGGTCATGAGCTGGTTTAAGCTAGACATGTGCTGTCCATGAGCTGGTTTAAGACGGTCATGTGCTGGCCATGAGCTGGTTTAAGCTGGTGTTGTGCTGGTCATGAGCTGGTTTAAGTTGGTCATCTGCTGGTTTAGGCTGGACGTGTGCTGGCCATGAGCTGGTTTACTCTGTTCCGGTTCATGAGCTGGTTTAAAATGGTAATGAGCTGGTTTAAGCTGGTCATGTGCTGGTCATGAGCTAGTTTAAAATGGTCATGAGCTGGTTTAAGCTGGTCATGTGCTGGTCATGAGCTAGTTTAAGCTGGACCTGTGCTGGTCATGAGCTGGTTTAAGCTGGTCATGTGCTGGTCATGAGCTGGTTTAAGTTGGTCATGTGCTGGTCATGAGCTAGTTTAAGATGGACCTGTGCTGGTCATGAGCCGGGTTAAGATGGACATGTGCTGGTTTAAGCTTGTCATGTGCTGGTCCTAAGCTGGTCCTGAGCAGGAGCTAGTGCTTAGGACCAGTTTAGGACCAGCACATGACCAGCTTAAACCAGCTCAAACCAGCAGCCATGCTTCAAAACATATCTAACCAGCATATGCTGTTTTTTTCAACTGGGATAACATAAGATTTTTAATCAAACTGCCTCTAGTAGGTTGAGGTAACACAGGAACACAGTGAAGTCAAAAGACTTAAAGGTGATGTGTGTAATCTTTTTGGTGCACATACTGAGTTTAATATGCCAAAAAATAAAATTACATAAAATTGCATCCCGACCAGTCTGATATTAGCAACATTATCTAATTTCGGCCAGGACTACCTGTTTATCAAAAATAGAAATGTACACAAGTATTTAAAGCTCACCAACACTGAATTTTATTTGGTAAAAAGTATAATAAATCAGTATTTAATAAAGTATATAAATATTTAAATAAAGAATAATGATATAATGAATATAATCATATTATTACACACTTCAACTTTAAAGCAAAGGACAGAGGCTGAGACTGATTTTGTGCATTGGGTTTAGTTTAAATGGGTGAATGTTGCAACTTCAGTGTAGTAGATTTGATTCGATCCCAGCAAGAGTCACAGGAACACACCGCTGATCTCCAGACAGATATAGAAAGCAAAAACTCTGAGAATGTAAAGTAAAAAAGAAACTGAAGCTGCAAAATTTTCAAAGCAAAATCAAATGAAAGGAAGAAAGAAACAAACTGGAGGAAAAGGGGGAAGACCAAACAATAAAAACAAACAAAACATGCCAAGCGCTGCAACGACACTGCAGATCGGCATTTGTGGGGGAGAACGTAAAATAACATACGTCATTGATTTTGACTGAGAACTCCTTTTCTCTGTCTGCAACATGCTTCTTCACCTTTGAACCCTGAGGGGAGGCTGAAGGGTCTTCTGTGAGCGTGGATGTGTTGTCCAGGAGTTTAGTGGTGTAAAAAGAAGTCACTGCATTGCCTTCGTATGCACGACGAACCCCTGGCCATTTCCCCTTCAACACTGCCTGACATATACTGTCCAACCGGTTTATCATGACACGGTCCTGCAATGCGTGGACAACATTAATGTAAGGACATTAATTAATGAAATGATACTGTTCTTACAGTGACAGAGCCACAACTAAGATACAACACTGATAGAGTGAGACTAGAGAAAAGGAACTGGCACAACATGTTGGCCTGAAATGCTCACCTTTGGCCAGTAGGAGGCAGCAAGCATATAGCCTCCCTGGAATGGGTGGGGAGGGTTAGAGATACCGTTGGTCACATGACTGTCCTGCATGTCATCTTGTGTAGTGTTGAGTGAGGCAACGCTGTCTTCGTCAAACCCTTTAACACCGGGCACTGCTGACGCTACCGGAATACAGACAGACCCAATAATGTTACGCGGATCAAACACACTTTAAACATTATCCATTTCACATTTTGCAATTTTTTGTACATGCAGAATATCCAGACAACCTACTATATTTGTTACAGTGTAATCAACGCTTACTTGACCTTCCATTTCCAGTGTGATGAATTTGACTAGACTGTCAGACAGGATATTTTTACACTGAACTGGATTAAAATAACTATTTATTTCAGAGATGACAGAATGCCTCTTGCTGAATTTAAACATGTAATCCACCTTTTTCTGAACGTGGAAGTCTTGCTCGACTGGAACGGTGTTTCACATTTCCGGCCAAATTAACATTTTCCGAGCTGATAATATAATGTTAGACTTTTTATATTTACATTTTTATATTTAGTTATACTGAAAAAGTTTCAATTCAGTCTTTTTTACCCAGTTTTAACATGGATTTCTATGGAGACCGGAACACGAGAACACCCAAATGGAAGTTAGAAGCCATCATGGCGTGGCGCGTCGGTTACTCGGGAAAGGGTGGATATAATGAGGACATATTGCAAATTTTGTACCATGCTATGTTTTAGATGCTCCTTATATAAAGCTTCACATATTTTTGAGAAATAGCAGGTAGTATACAGTATGTGTGCTGTACACTGCAGTATGCACAACACAAGCTGTTTCCCATTTTAAACCACACTGAAGATATACATATTGAATGAAGCATTTCTCTCTCTTAAAATAGTCTCAGGTCATGCTTTAAAACTCATGATCCTCACAACTGGTTAATGCATTAGTGAATGAACTGAATTGACACCTGAATGTTCTTCTACCCAAGGAAAACCGCTGCATTCATTAATGCACTCATTAAATAAACAAACAAACAAACAAAACATATACACTACGATATGTACTCCTCACCTTAAACTATTGTCCAAAAGTTTGGGGTTGGTAAGATTTTGAACGCAGTGCTAACCAAGGTTGCATTTATTTGATCAAAAATACAGTAATAACAAGTACTGCAATTTAAAATAACTAATTTTTGTTTTAATATATATTTTCTAAATGTTAGTTATTCCTGTAATGAGTTGAATTTTCAGCAGCCATTAGGCAGGTTTCACATCGCAAGTGTGAGTGGCATGTGAGCCTCAGATTCCAGATTTCACGTAGTTCTATCTCGGCCAAATATTGTCTTATCCTAACCATACATCAATGGAAAGCTTATTTATTCAGCTTTTGGGTGATTTATAAATCTCAATTTCATAAAATTGACCCTTATGACTGGTATTGTGGTCCAGGGTCACATTTAAGTTAATCAGATAACTACTCACCGTTCTTTGGTACCTCCTCACTGTCACTGTCTTCTGAAGACGAGGATGACGACGATGATGAAGACGAGGAGCCTGAAGAACAGGAGGAAGACGAAGACGAGGAACTGGATCCGGACCGTGATGAAGACGAGGACGAGGAAGAAGACCTTGATGAAGAACTCGACGAAGAGCTGGATGAGGAGCCATCAGAGTCCGAGTCTGATCCCGACCCCCTCCTGGCCTCTCTGCGGCTCCGCTTGCTCAGCTTCTTCTGTTTTCGCGTGACTGAGTTCGGCGTGAGCGGTTTTGTTCTGGCCGCCACCATCCGGCTCTCATTCTCTCCGGCTTTGTGCATGTCATCTTTCTCATCCACTCCTGAAGGCGTGGGTGGTCTGATAGAGGGCGTCTCCATCTTGACATCTTTCTCTCCACTCTCTTCCTCTCCCTCTGACAGCGGCTCCTCCTTTAGTTCAGTTTGGTTTATGAGTGGAGAAGCAGAAGCCTCTTTAGCCTGAATGTGCTGGAGGGGGGTTGGGATGTGACACTGTCCCAGTGAAGGCGTCTGATTCTGGGCTTGGACTTGTGCTGCAGTTCCCTTGTTCTGGCTGTAGTTCCTCTGCGCCGCCATAAAGCAGAGCTCCGGATCACGGAGGATATGGTAGTCTGTTCGGCTGACTCCGTGTTTGGCCGCCCCAAGCAGAAGATCCCGATCGTGGGATCCTGTTTCCCACCACACTGGAAGATCTGGTCCTGGCTGGCACAGTGCGAGACGCTCATAAAGTTGCGGGTGACGCAACACCTGCTCTCTTATCTTCCGCAGCAACTCCACTCTGTATAAGGTACGGGAGGCACGCTCCTCTGTGATTGGTTGTATAGCAAGAGAGGAGTCCACCATATCTGAGTGTAGAGCAGACAAAAATTGATGATGAGTACAAGATCAGGGTTACCAGGTTTTCACAACAAAACCCACCCAATTGCTACTCAAAACTAGCTCAAATATAGCCCAATCGCATTTCGAGAGGGTAAAATATATACGTTTTTTGGAGGGATTCCCCTGGTGAAGTTTGTATTACAATGGCTAAATATCACATTTGGCGTCGCTTTAACCCCAGAAAACCCCAGACTTTGCAACACTGTACAAGATAACGTTTTGGCAGACTGGAGTTTGAGTATGTGTGCACGTTTGGATGTTTGTGGCACTGACCTCCCTCTATTGCAGGTAGGCGGCAGACCCTCCTGCACATGGCAATAAAGGCACACAGGTACTTGTGTAGACTCTCGTCAGTTTTCTTGTGCAGTCGAGCCATGGCTCTGAACTTCGTCCAGTCAAAACGGCCCAAATCTGGATCAAACACTACCCCAAATGTTGAAACCACGCGGTAGAAATCCGCCTCCTCTCTCCGCGTCCACCTATTCAGAAATGGAAAATGATCAATTCATAAACTTATTGTCCCACACAACTGTAAAACAAATAAACTGAACCACAATCTTACAAAGATGAATTTTATAAATAAAGTTTCTAAAAGGTACAACTAGTAATTCTGTGGTTTAGATTTGCGTCTTTGGATTCTAGCCGCTTCTGTTTATTAACTCTGTTAAACAGCTCATCATGTAGGAGGCTGCCCATTTTATGTAAAATAAAACATCTTTTTCTAGGCCACATGATCTCATGTGGGTTTACATCATTCTAAACAGATTTGTCAAGTGTTACTCCTTTTTTTAAAGCAGAAAAACATACTTGAACATTCTTAAGTCGAATTAAAAGCTGGAATATACTACATGACTAAACTCCTACAACACTAGGAATCCTATATTTGCAGTTTTTTAAACGATCACATAGAAGAACTAGGCATAAAACACTAAAACGAATGAGGATCACACACAGTTGAGGTCAAAAGTTTACATCCCCCTGTCAGAATCTGCAAAATGTTAATGATTTTACCAAAATAAGAGGGATCGTACAAAATGCATGTTATTGTTTATTTAGTACTCACCTGAATAAGATATTGCACATAAAATATGTTTACATATAGTCCACAAGAGAAAATAATAGTTGAATTTATAAAAATGACCCCATTCAAAAGTTTACATCCCCTTGAATCTTAATACTGTGTTCTTACCTGAATGATCCACAGTTGTGTTTTTTTTGTCCTGAACAGTTAAACTGCCTGCTGTTCTTCAGAAAAATCCTTCAGGTCCCACAAATTCTTTGTTTTTTTTAAGAATTTTTGTGTATTTGAACCTTTTCCGACAATGACTGTATGATTTTGAGGTCCATCTTTTCACACTGAGGACAACTGAGGGACTCATATGCAACTATTACAGAAGGTCCAAACGCTCACTGATGCTCCATGCATTAATAGCGGGGGGTGAAAACTTTTTAAAGTTGAAGATCTTTTGAATGGGGTCATTTTTATAAATAAACTATTATTTTCTCTTGAGGACTATACATAAACATCTCTTACGTGAATATATTTTATTCAGGTTAGTACTGAATAACAAAATAACATGCATTTTGTATAATAATTAAGATCTTATGTAAGGTATATGTAAACTTTTGACCTCAACTGTACTACCACACTTTAAAGCTTTTCCAAACACAACAAACTCACACAGAAATGTGCATTTCATTTCTAGGAGACACATGAAAATGAAAACAATGCGTTCTAAAATCGGCTCAAAATATCAAAGTCTGATATCCTCCAGCTTGATGGAATCATAGTCTAAAGCCTAAAAAATTAGAGACTGTAACCATCATACGCTACGTGATTTTATGTGAAATCTGTTAACTCCAGCTGCCAAAAATCTGCAGACTGGCTCTGGCTTTAGGCAACTAGCCTCGACTCCTCCACACTTCAAATCGGAGGGCAAAAGTTAGTGTGGTGTATTCCAACCTTTACAGCTGACGTTAACTGAAGTCTCTCACCGTTGTTGTCTTTCAATCTTAGCAGCAATTTTGGGATTGAGTGTGTCGCTGAGTGTGGGAGGCAGAGGGTAGAGGGCAGGGGTTATGGCCTGCTGTGTCTGGTGGATCTGAAGTATCTGTCTGCTCTTGGTGAAGCGCTGAGATGCCGTGATCAGACGCCGCAGTCGGGCCGTCAGCGTGGAGGGCGAGGGCCAGTACATTCCTGAGCCAGCACTCAGAATCCCACCGCCACCGTCTAATACAGACCCTCCTTCTGCACAAACACACTTTGAATGAGTAACATTAACTTAATATTAACTCAAAACAAATTAGAGGTCTATTTATGTCTATACCTCCGCCTGTATCAGTAATGACCAGGTCTCCTGGGGAAGAAGCATCATCCTAGAGGTAAGAGCACATGTTAAGACATGGTTGAACACTATAACATACATAAAACACAAAGAATGGCCTTTAAAATGATTGAATTTTAACTAAATTTGAATTGAGGTAGCACACAGGAAATCTGCTGTAGAAATAAAATGGTTTTAAATTAAAAGATATTCATTCATTTTTCACACACACACACACACACACACATATATATATATATATATATATATATTTTATATACATATATAGTGCAAAAGTTTTTGAACAGTAAGATTTTTTGTTTTCTAAGGAAGTCTCTTCTGCTCACCAAGCCTACATTTATTTGATCCAAAGTACAGCAAGAACAGTACAATTCTGAAATATTTTTACTATTTAAAATAACTGTTTTTTATTTTAACATATTTTAAAATGTAATTTGTTCCTGTGATTTCATAGCTGAATTTCCAGCATCATTACTCCAGTCTTCAGAAATCTAAATTCTAAATTCTAATATGCTGATTTGCTGTTCAAGAGACATTTTTATTATTAATATTTATATAATAATATGTAATGTGTTTTTTCAGGATTCTTTGATGAATAGAAAGTTCCAAAGATCAGCATTTATCTAAAATAAAATACTGTACTCTGTGTAATAACGAAAACGTTTATTTTAGTGAAAAAAGAAGTCCCAAAATTCTCAATTTCAACATTTTAAACAACAAGGCCTACAATCTTTTTCTTTTTTTTTTTCCCCAGAAATTCTTGTGTTTTAATTTTTCTGATAATCAAATGAAGGCATTACACATTTTTTTTTAATCAAATGAAAATTAAGCCTTTTTATTATTTTTTTTATACAGTAAACAAACAGGTTTACTGTATAATTTAATACATGGAAGAAAAATTGTGTGAATATTCAGTTTAAAAAGTTTTATAAATCATAGTAGTATTTTTTCTACAATTAAGTGGTTAATCTTGAAGTAAAATTTATTTTTATCATTTAATTGTTTTATTTAAATAATAGGAATATATCAAGACCTACATGTCACTGTACAAAAGTGATACAAAACATATATTTCTGTTACATGTTAAATTGTACTTTTATTTTGACAGGTTGCTGTTTAGTTTGTATACAGTATGATATGATGCTAGTTTTCTCAAATGAAACAGTATAATTCACATGAAGTGACTCACAGCAAGATTAAGTTTGTGTTCATGTCGTCATATAGTGAGACGCAGAGACGCAGAAAATCACTGCGAGCGTCACGCGTGCTTCAGTATTTATGTAGTAAACAAACCCACATCTCTGCCATTCATTCATAAAGAGGCAAATGGAACATGGAGGATTAATATTTAAACCGTCTTTTTGCGTTTCACTATTCACAACCACTAGTGCATATCGCAATCCGAATTACGTGACGGACCAACTTTTGATTTATTTATCCAAAAATCGATGAATTCCTTGAGAATCCGCGCTAAAGAGTAAATTCTGTTTTTATGAATGGACTCGCGATCCCGTCAGTGTTTTGGCGGAGGAGAAATTAGACGTGCGTCCATGTAGAGACAAATGACATGCCGTCGTGTAAATAAGAATAATACCATAAGGTCATTTAGTTTGTTTATTAAAAGATTATAGACCTGTATAGACCTGTTTTATAGGAAATGTAACCCTAAATGACTTCTGTTGTAATTTGGTGCTATATTGAAAATAAAATGAACTTCACCTTCAAGGGGGGCAGGGCGCCCCCCTAATATAACGGTAGGGGAAACGCTGATAATAATAATAATAATAAATGTTTTTGAGCAGCAAATCAAAATATTAGAATGATTTCTAAAGGATCATGTGACTAGAGTAATCAGGGAACAAACAGGCAGCCATTTAGTTCCAAAACATGTTTGACTTACAAACACCTGTTTTGTGACTGAATTTAAACCATTCCAACTGAACATCCTGTGGGCTGTGGCCTATTCAGTTGAAATTCTAACTCATGAATTGAAAAGGCAACCAATTTGCCCATCGCTGAATTCACACTAATTGATATTCTTCGAGCTTGTGTGTGTAACAGTCTTATCATGCCCACTTCTCTCTGCTTCAATTGCATACCTCCATATCATCCTTCAGCAAAGCTGGAGCAGGCTTATACTCAGGGTCGTCCACATCTCTGCACACACAGATAACACACAAACACACAAACAAACACAGTTACAACACTTCAGAGAGTGACTGCAGGCAGAAACTGATAAAAGACTTCCTCTATCTGTATGAATGGAGCACATGTTTGTGTCTCTTACCCATCCATAAAGTCATTTCCTCTCTGTTCAGCAGCGATGGCCTTCTCGTCCGGCCGCCCAACCTTTTCTAAGAAACACAGTGCTGGATCTGCCCGAATAGTGTTGTACTTCTCATAACCTACAACACATACAAACAGCCATTAGATAGAAGTGTGTACCCACACACATACAAAGCCACGAGCGCAACAGAGCCGATAGGACTCACCGTGCTTAAAGACTCCTAACAGCAGACATTTGTCTGAGAGCATGTCCCACCACATAGCAGGCATCTCTGAATGATCCGGCTCAGGAACCCAGATCTCTATCTCACTGAGGGAGAGCAAAACAAACATTTCAGCCATTACTAGCAGTAACCTGCGATACATTTTAATCTACTGTTATTTAAATTTTGGATTTTAAAAAACAGACCACAATTTAAGTCTGATATGGTCACTTTCTGATTTTTTTGGTGAACTATTCATTTAAATGCAGATATTGATATAACGTGCACATTCCTGAAAATTCCACAACAGAACAGCAGATGGCGCTTCAATGTTTTTCTTACTGAACAAACTGGCTTAAACTGACTAATACTGGAGGAGTTCAATGAGGAACTATTTATAATCCTAATATCTAAAGGGATCTATTATACACAAGAGAATGTCTTGTGAAACGCTGTATATTTTTAGGTTTTGATCAGTTTCATGTGGCTTAAAATAAACACAAACTACCAGCATGTAGAAAAAATCATTTAAAATACTAAGAACACAAATGACTGGTACTGCTACTTCTACCACTATTGGTGCTACACATGCAGAACTCAGATGCTCTGCTCAGATATTTTGGTTTCCCAAAGTAGTAAAAGTAATAAGGTGAGAGGGATCATGGCAACGCTTACCCGGCATCTGCCCCATCCAGCACTTTTTGGCACTGAACTCCGATCACCTCTTGTTTCAGATAGTACAACATTCTGACCCTCAGCAGCACCCTGCCAGACAGAGGGACGGAAAGATTGAGGTCAAAGTGTATAGCATGCATTAAATTGATCAAAAGAGAGAAGAAATTTATTTTAAAACATTTAGATTTATATTTACAATGAATGCGTTCAACTTTAAAAGTGCTTACAACTATAAAAAGACTCAAAGTGTCCTCAAAAACTGTAGCTGTTAATATAACACTGATAATAATAAATGTTCTTGAGCAACAAATTAGCATATTAGATTGATTTCTGAAGAATCATGTGACACTAAAGACCGAAGAAAAGAATAATATTTTACAACATTAGTTTTTAAATAAATGTAGCATTAGAAGCCTCTTTCATAAACCTAAAAAAAAAAAAAATTCCCCACTGTTCTTCAGAAAAATCCTTCAAGTCCCACAAATTCTTTGGTTTTTTTCAGAATTTTTGTGTATTTGTACCCTTTCCAACAACGACTGTATGTTTTTGAGATCCATCTTTTCAAACAGAGGACAACTGATGGACTCATATGCAACTATTACAGAAGGTTCAAACACTCACTGATGCTTCAGAAGAAAACACGATGCATTAAGAGCCGGAGGTGAAAACTTTTGAACAGGATGAAAATGTGTACATTTTTCTCGTTTTCCCTACAATACAGTTTTTTTTCATTTAGTACTGCCCTTCAGAAGCTACAGAAGCTACTTACATGTTTTTCAGAAGACAAAATCAGTTAAATTCACTTTCATCTTTAAATTAAAAAATTTTCAATGCATTTTGTTTCCTTCTGAAGCATCAGTGAGCGTTTGAACCTTCTGTGATAGTTGCATGAGAGTCCTGCAGTTGTCCTCAGTGTGAAAAGATGGATCTCAAAATCATACAGTCATTGTCGGAAAAGGTTCAAGTACACAAAAATGCTAAAAAACAACAAGAACAAAAATTTGTGGAACCTAAAAATTTTTCTGAAGAACAGCAGGCATCTTAACTGTTCAGGAAAAACAAGGGACTCATTAACAACTATCACTAAACAAAAAAACAAAACAAAACAAAAAATTAAAAACAGAACTGTAAATTACTCATGTAACACAGTAGTAACTATTATTTTCTCTCGTGGACTATATGTAAACATTTTGTTTAATGTCAAATATCTTATTAAGGTCAGTACTAAATAAAAAATAACATGCATTTTGTATGATCCCTCTTATTTTGGTAAAATAATGAACATTTTTGCAGATTCTGCACGCTGTATGTTTCGACTTCAACTGTATATGTGTATGATTTTCAGAACTTTGCTTTCAAGCTTATTCACATGTCCACATCATATAGTGAAATGACAGAGAATTCACATCTCTCTTACAAAAACTCACACTTTCACCCTAACATTAGTGGCATATTTCAGCCCTGAGGAAAACTGCAGTCGCATACAAAGCTGACAGCTGTGTCCCAGGTCATCGCTTATGTGTGTGTGTGTTAAACAGGACAGCTTTCTAAACAATAGGGAACTTTCTCCAATGGCAGAGAGCCCTGGACGCACAGCCAGCCTTACAGTAAAAATCTCCCTCCATACACACATCCTGGTCCAGAACAGACATTTATCAAAAAACAATCAGGCAGCCTGATTTACAGCATGACATGACGTTCAGCACTTTGGCTGTGTCCTAATGCAACAATTGTTACACATTTGTGACAAACAAATAGACAAAGACTGAGAACAGCCAGCCAGATTTGATCAGCGTCAAGAACTGAAGAGCGTGACCTGAAAGCACCTCTCATCTTCCACTCTCTACGAGAAAAACCCCCTAAACAAATGTGTGTGAGTGGGCTTTACCAGAATCAGATCACAGGCCTAAATGGAAGATTCCCCTATCATTGCATCACACGCTTCCTCCAGAGTAGCAGATATCCATCTAAAGAGGTATAAACACGTAGCCGAGTGGCTGTGTGGTTGAAAGTGGGTGTTACTGCTGCTTTATGACCTAATGTTAATGCACAACAGGTTAGGTTTTTTTTTTAAACCAGATCATAAATGGGATCAGAAATCTTGTTTTCTAAACATGCTCTTCGATATAAACAGCAGCAGTTCATAACAAATCATGTCAGACAAGACTGATGATGATAAATGTATAAATTAAACTCACTAAAAATGTTTGTTCTGACATGTTTTCCATGCATCTAATTTTTAGATATACATTTTAATTTAATATCCCTGCATGTAGGCAGAAACAAATCATACTCGACTGTGAAATCATTCACAGCAATGTCAATACTGCCTTGCAAGCACTTTTACTACAGTATCTCACCAGAGACAGATTTGTGAGCTTAAGTGCATTCATGTCTATTGTCAGAAGTGCTATCATCATGAACATCCCTGCTCATTTGCACAAGGCTAAATTTTTCTTAATTTAATGGACATGTCTACACTGCATTACCAACTGTTGCTAACATAAACAGCAAACAAGACTTCTGGTCACTTTGTCATTACACAGCGCTGTCTGCGTTAACACCCATTAACACCAGCCATATGGCTGTGCATATTACATCAGATTGAGCACATAGAGTTTTGTTTCTGAAAGATATTAATATTTTATTTAGCAAGAATGCATTAAATTGATCAAAAGTAACAATAAAAACATTTGTATTTTTGATCAAATAAATGCAACACTGGTAGACATAATAAGCTTCTTTCAAAAACAGCATTTTCACAGTGTATATTGTGTTTGCAGTGCAATACTCACTTGTTGCAGTGGTGTTTCAGGTGTTTCTTGTACCCATCATCAGACAACATGTGTTCTGGGTTGTGTTTTCGGATCCACTCTGCTTTCTGGATATCAAATGAGCTAGACTGAGTCTTCATCTTCTTTCCTTTCCTGCCTCGTGGCACTGGAGTCGACAAACCTGCACAAGTCACATAAAAAAATGTACGACGTAGTAAACAAACATTAGTCCTGACCGCGTCGAAATGCAAAAGGTAACTGAATTTCTAACAACGGTTCATACCCAAGTGGTTCTGAAGTTCCTTGGTCCTGCCGTCCTCAGTGGGAGCGATCAGATCCCACATGAAGCTCTTGATTTTATCATCTCCTCGATAATGAACGAGGCAGTATGCCAAGAGAGCTCTGCATATCCACTCCACATCACGCTCGCTCAGCTGACGCTTAAAGCGCCCGTGAGCCAGGATATCCTTCCAGCGGCCCCACCTACGACCACAGAAACAATTCAATGGTCCATCATTTTATCATCAGTGTCAAGAACTCTGCCTGAGCAGAATCGCGCTTTCTATATTTGCATATCTGGAATCTGACGGTGCAAAAAAATCAAAATATTGAGAAAAACACCTTTAAATTTGTCAAAATGAAGTTCGTAGCAATGCACATTATTAATCAAAAAATTTATTTTCGATATATTTATGGTAGAAAATTTACAAAATATCTTCACGGAACATGATCTTTACTCAATATCCTAATGATTTATGGCATAAAAAAATTGATCATTTTGACCCATACAATGTATTTATGACTGTACTGGCCCATATCAGCAGACTACTAGACATCACTCACCCGTACACCAACAGATTTTTCTCCACACGGAAGCACTCTGTGCGGCCATAGCTGTTGAGGCGGTCATGCGGCCGGCGGAGTTTGGGTTTGTCATCTCCACTACTCTCCCCTTCAGAGAGCTCGGCCAGCTCGTCCTTTGTAGCGCTGAACGGCCGGGTCTGTTTCCTGACACGAGGGGTGTCAATCACCAGACTGTTCTGTAGCAAAACCACATCCAAAGACAAAAGTGAAAACAGAAGCACTGACCCACCTACTGAAAGCAGTGCTATGCGTTTAAATAAGGTCAACCGCATTCACTAAAACTCATGTTTGCTTTCAATCACTCTTCACTCTCAAGTGCAGCACTTACAGCTAAAATCCAGAAGAGCCCACAGAAAAACAATGATTGAGTTATTTCAAAGAGTACATTACATTAAATACCAATCGTGTTAGCCAGCATCCTGTCATCTCGTACAGCAACGGCTCTCTGCTCATTCTTAAAGTAATCCTGGCACTGGAGAGTCAGCCAAGAGAATGTGGGCTTGTCTGCTCTACTGTTAAAATTGGATATGACAAAGTTTGTGTATGACTTACTCTGCCATTGACTGTATCCATGTCAATTTCTGCTTTCTTGGCCCACTTGTCCCAGAAGTTAGGGTCATCCAGAGAGATGTCTGTTCTGTTCCCTGAAGCTACAAAACTGGCCTGTGAGCCAAACAAAACAACAGCATGTTAAGTAATGTCACTAAAATTACCCTAGCAGGTGAAAAAAAAGCAGATTTGGAAGGCATAAACATGAATACACACAAGAATTAAGGCTGCAAAATACTAGCATTTTGTATTTCTTTGATGGTTATTGTGACGTGAAAAAACAAATATGTAAATGACTTGAACAGACACATTTTGAGGGGGAAAAAGGCATCATTTTAGAACTTTTTTTTTTGCAGTAGAGTGCATCTGCATCAATATATAAAAAAATTAATTAAAACAATTTTAATATTTAAAAGCTGACAAATGACTTTTTACTCTTAAAAACTTGAAAAATGTGGGTAAACACTTAAGTATACTCTTTACAAGAACCAACTCAAACCTTTTCTGTAACCATAAAGTGAATGGCTTAAAAATATACATTTTTACGCAACAATTGTCAAATTAAAATACAAATTCTGCGTCTTATTTTTTTTTTTTTCAAACATTAAACCACCAAGCTTTACTCCAAAACTACAACTACAAACTACTTCTTTGTTATTCCATTTTATTTAGATTTATTATTACTATTGTAATAATACTCTTGTACGGTAAAATATTTAATAAAAATAGTAATACAAATAATTTCATTTCATAGAATAACTAGAACTACAATACTAATGTTTACATA
>JAHKKF010421076.1:0-10131 GCA_019740295.1 Labeo calbasu | reverse complement strand
GTCAAAATTATTGATTTTTCTTTTATGGCAAAAATCATTAGGAAATTAAGTACAGATCATGTTCCATTAAGATATTTTGTAAAATTCCTACTGTAAATGTATGAAAACGTAATTTCTGATAAGCAATATACATTGTTAAGAATATTATGTGAAGAACTTTATGGGTGATTTTCTCAATATTTTGATTTTTTTGCACCCTCAGATTCCTGATCTTTAAATAGTTGTATCTCGACCAAATATTGTCCTATCCTAACAAACTATACATCAATGAAAAGCTTATTTATTCAGCTTTTATATGACGTATAAATCTGGTTTTGTGATCCAGGGTCACATATATAAAATATATCACCTTTAACCTTAGTGGGACAAGTCATGGAAATTAACAGTATCCTCAAAAATGGATTGATTGGTCTCTGTGTGCATGCTATAAAAACGAACGTTGTGACTGACAACCATATGCTGCTGCTGCTGCTGTGTGAACATAGCCAGAAATAAATAAAGGAAATCAAGGTGAAATAATCCGATGCACATTTCCCTTTTAAATATGACGCATAACTTGCCTATGTGTGTTTGTGTGTATTTTTACATGCATATGATGACGTCTGCTTCCAGGTGTGTCACAAACCTCATGAGACAGGCATATAAACATATCTCATTTTGTATTGTAATCAGTTCCCCTATTTTTAGACCGGCAGAATTATACACCCACCTAGCATGTGACCTACCTGTCAGACACTGAGAGAATATTTAAGAAAGGAAGTATGCGTTGAATGTGATATGAAACATTTTTTTGTCCACATATGTGTAATCTTTAAGAGCAAAGGTTTTATATCTTGATTTCCAGAGCTTTTTAACTGCCTATTTTCCCGAGCAGATCAATAGATGGCACTGTTTTCTTTTTCCAGCTGCCCCATTGGTGTCTGATGCAGTCTGTACTGGGTTTTGTTGGATGATTAATGAAATCAAGCCGCCTCCCATTTAAAGATCCAGCACGTTTGATGTGTTTTTCTTCCTGAAAGTACCTGGCAACAGCATTTACAGCAAGCATCTGAGATGCTAGAGTTGCATCCCCTAAGCCTATAGCAGGTGAGCAGACCATTTATTAAAACTCAAAAGTCACAACAATTATGCTAATTACATCCATGCATAAATTAGCATATGTGCACCTGTATTTAAATATCAACACATTTCCGGTGTTCTTTCACCTGATGAAGGACAGTGTGAACTGTGCCATTGAACACGTTATCCAATCACAACAGAGGTCATTTGCATATAAGTCTTAGAGGCAGAGCAGTATAAACTGCATGTTTAAAAATATAGTTGGGCCAAAAATACATTTTGTAATTATAACTTCAGTGTTATTTGTTTCCAGTCTCATGCTGTTTTGTTTTTCCGTAGAACGCAAAAGGAAATTTTCGAGCATAGAGCTCTTTGTTTTAATACGATAATTTTCTATAGTGACAAAATATCACCATAAAAGCAGTCTATATGACTTCAGTACTGTATTCCAAGTCTTCTGAAGTCATATGATAGCTTTATGTGAGAACAGAGTGAAATTGAAGCCATTTTTGCGGGTAATCTTCCCATCTGCCTGAGCTCACAACAGTTTCATGCTTGCGTTCAATTCCATAATGGCGCCTTGAAACATTTTCGCCAGGTTTGTTCTGTTCCTAAAAGAAAGGTGTCACATGAGTTCAAAGGAATATAGTGTATACATTTGTAGTAGTATTTTTTTTTTTTTTGGTCTGAGAGCTTCACGTCACGTATATACTCTCTTTTGTGTTCTATTACAAAAGCAAAATGACACCATACACTGAAACTAATGGTGTAGAAACAATTTTCACACCTGGTAAATTTTACAAATTACAACGAATCATCACAAACCATGACATTTTGAAGTACTCTAGAATTTTATATTTGATTAAGTTTTTGCTGCTGTACAATTTACTAGCAACTTCTGACTTTTTTTTTTTTAACCACTGTGGTCAAAAGATTTCATACACTTTGCAGTATCTGCAAAATGTTAAATCACCAAAATAAGAGGCATCTCACAAAATGCATGTTATTTTTTATTTAGTACAGATTGGAGTAAGATTTTTTTTTACATAAATGACATTTACATATAGTCCACAAGAGAAAATAATAGTTGAATTTCTAAAAATGACCCCATTCAAAAGTTTACATATGTTTGATTCTTAATACTGTGTTATTACCTGGATGATCTACAGCTGTTTTGTTTTGTATTGCTTTCTGATAGTTGTTCATGAGTCACTTGTTGGTCCTGAACAGTTAAACTGCCTCTGTTCTTCATAAAAGTCCAACAGGTCTGACAAATTCTTTGGTTTTCCACCATCTTTTGCATATTTAAACCCTTTCCAACAATGTCTGTTTGATTTTGAGACCCCTCTTTTCACACTGAGGACAACTGAGGGACTCAAATGCAACTATTATAAAAGGTTCAAACGCTCACTGATGCTCTAGAAGGAAACACGATGCATTAAGAGCTGGGGGGTGAAAACTTTTGAACAGAATGAAGATGTGTACATTTTTCTTGTTTTGCCAAAATATTATATTTTTTCAGTCAGTACTGCCCTTTAGAAACTACAGAAGATACTTATATGTTTCATAGGAGACAAAATAAGTTCAATTTACCCCTGATCTTGAAATTCCAAAAGTTTTCACCCCCCGGCTCTTAATGCACCGTGTTTTCTTTCTGGAGCATCAGTGAGTCTTTGGATCTTTTGTAATAGTTGCGTATGAGTCCCTCAGTTGTCCTCAGTGTGAAAAGATGGATCTCAAATCATACAGTCATAGTTGGAAAGGGTTCAAATACGCAAAAGATGGTGGAAAACCAAAGCATTTGTGGGACCTCAAGGAATTTTCTGAACACAGCAGGCAGTTTAACTGTTCAGGTCAAACAAGGGACTCATGAACTACTATCACTAATCAAAACAAAAACAGCTGTGGATCATGCAGTTAACACATCATTATAAATCAAGCATTTTGATTGTCACTTTTATAATTTCAACTCTTATTTTTTTCTTGTGGACTATACGTAAACATATTTTATGTGAAATATCTTATTCAGGTCGGTACTAAATCAAAAATAACATGCATTTTGTATGATCCCTCTTATTTTGGTAAAATAATTAACATTTTGCAGATACCGTAGTACTGTAAAACTGTAGAATTTTCTTGTAAAATGTTATCCAGTAGTCTTCGTGTTATTTACAACTTCAAAAAATTTTTTACAGTGTACAGAACAACATAATAAACATAATGTTTAGTTTTGGTTGAGAGTCAGAGAGAGTGTGGAAAAGTCATATAAATCTAAATTATGAGTGCAACAGACCATTATAAGTCAGCAATAAAACACTACATGGGTGTACAATACAGCTTCTTAAGGGCAACAGAGCCACGTCTTCATCGCAAGGACATGTTATTTATCCTGCAAATGTATGACATGCGTTGTGTATGTAAGTATGACCCTAACCAGACCCTCCTACAAATTCACAACAGGCTTTGCCAGTTCTGCTGATGCACAGCAGAAAAGTGTCCTTGAATCGGATGCGCTGGTGTCACAGGGCCATGTTTGTTTGGGCTGGAGGAAGCGTGTTGGTAGGGGGAGGTTGTAAGGTTGCGATCTATGTAGATACACGGACACGGAAAGCGGTGATTCAGTCGCACCAGCTGCTCGGCCCGACTCATCACAGAGAATGTGTCAGCAGTTGCGTGAGGTGTCAGCCACAAGAAGAGGACTTGCGTCAGCAGTATTTCACTCTCGGAGCCAGCGATGGCCCCGCACATTATGTCACGTTATGATTTTAGATCGCATTGTAAATCAGTTTACGATCGCGCATTTAAGCATTTATTTTTCGCATCATCGAATATGGGTGAACCGTAAAACAGTGTAATGTGGAAAATAATTTGTTGGGGTGTTTAGGCCATATGTTTTCAGGAAAACTATGGTGATAAACCTTTCGGCATGTAAATAAGCAACCTGGTTCATTTTTCTTTAGCCGCATATCTAAACAACAGCTATAATTGGGTTTGAGAAGAACACGCACGGTTCCTCGCTCCCGCACAGAATGCACCATGCAATACTGATTTTATTGGACTATCGGGTGGAATAATTATTTATCACTTGAACTGGAACTTCTCCACCCCGGTCTTTAAATTGGCTGATTAAATGTGACCACCGGGAGTCATTTCTGAAGGATCGTTACAGTGTAGATATGATTTAAATGCATGAAATATGTCAGCATGAATGCATCCATCAAATGGCACCCTAGGAGTTATTATCAATACATCACCCAAAAGCCTTTTACATCCCAATCAGCTATGAAATCTCTCTTGTGTGCTTTTTCCACATGGTTATGAGTGTGTACATGCATTTATGCATGGATACTTGCCCTGACCAAGTGTATATTGAAAGCATTTAAAGGCAGAGGATGGCAGAAATCATCAGCATTGTATTATTTCTCAAAGCACCCTTTCACGATATCTCAAGTGTGTTTTCCCATACAATACAATTTTCCTTTCAATAAAATACACACACTGAATGTGAATTTTTATGCCAGGACTGAAAAGATCCAGTGTAGATCATAAATGTGAAGACATTTTATTTTCAAGCACTTTCTGTGCTTGAAAATAAACCAGAGTAATTTTGTGTAGTGAATGAATTAAGCGATTTAAGTTTTTTATGACAAAATGCTGTTTATTATTTTAGATTTGTACACAGAAAAACAAAATC
The DNA here is from genome assembly GCA_019740295.1 of Labeo calbasu. Taxonomy (NCBI): domain Eukaryota; kingdom Metazoa; phylum Chordata; class Actinopteri; order Cypriniformes; family Cyprinidae; genus Labeo; species Labeo calbasu. Next base: position 5,378 of record JAHKKF010421076.1, on the reverse strand, counting down.
CAACTACTTTTCATCAAATTGAAATGTAAAGTCATTTTGCACACAGCATCTAAAAGTACAAAGTATTTTTTGCACAAAAATTGAAACATCTTACCTAAACAAAAGAAAACCTTTTTATGAACAAAATGCATTGTCCACAATTTTTTTTAATGATTTAGTATGTATAGTACGACAGCGTTTTAGCGCTACGATAAAAAAAAAAACTAAAATCACAAGATTAAAGTTTTAATGTTTTTGAAATAAAGTTGAAATATTTCGAGAATAAAGTCAAAATTTTGAAAATAAAGTCGAAATGTTCAAGAACGAAATTGAAATTACAAAAATCAAATTGTACCCGCTAAAATTATAATATTTTATAGCCTGCGCATGCAAATGGCCTTGCTTGGGAGCCAGGGAAGAAGCTGCCAGGCCACCGGAATTTATTTGAATATATATGGGATTATTCGTAGAAATCATACCATGTGTTATACTCGCAGGGACAGTATGCTTAGAAACAACATTTTACGTCTTTGAATGCATTCAATAAGGCCTATTTATTGTGGCACCCACCCACTAATAGCAATAAGCTTTGTGCTTTTAGTACTTTTAATATAAAACAAAGTCTCAGCTTTCAAAATCTTGCAACAATGTGTTTTTCACACTCTTCAATATGGCGGGACAGATCACGGTATTCATATGAATCAACTGTGTTTTCGAATTCAACGAGATATTTGTTTCATGAAAGTATACTGTTTTCTTTGTATACTTTTATTCCACCACCTACTCTGCAAAAACATCTGTGGCATCCAATCTTTCATTCTTCACATGTAATTCATTAAAACTATCAATAAAACGTTCTAAAGTTTGAAGTGGACTCTAACTCATTAACGTAAATTACATTATTGTCTTTTCTGAGGTACATAACGTTAAGTGACTGTAACATTAACAGTAAAAAAAAAAAACAAAAAAAAAACAGTAATTAATTGTAAACTGTATTTAACGTCTTCCATTCATTATGTGTAACGCGCCATTCACCCAGTATCGCAATAATTTTGTGCTGTGTTGCTCTTAATATAACAGCTCAGCTTTCAAACTGTCATTTTCGTCACAAATAACTAATTATAAATGTGTTTTCCCTTTTTATTTCAAGTCTATAGCACGATATAAACGTGAAGAAGCATCAGAAGGAATTAACAAAAAACAAACAGTATAGCCCCAATTTAATGAAACAAATGTCTTACTGTAATCGGACTGATTCACATGCCGCTTAAACTGATGTGAATACAGCAATCTTTCACGCCACATTAAAGAGCGTGAAAAACACATTATTGTAATAGACATATTGTTTGTATTTCATTATAAAACGGACAGATTTTGAAAGCTGAGACTTTGGAATGTCTCCGGTGCTCCCAATCTGGGCCACTTGCATGCGCAGCAGGCTAGAATGTACTCTCAAAATATTATAACTTTAATCTCGTAATTGCTACGAATTAATTCTCGTAATTTTGACTTTATTCTCGAAACACTTTGACTTTATTCTCATAATTTTGACATTATTATCGAAATATTTTGTCTTTATTCTCGAAATACTTCAACTTTATTCTCATAATTTCGACATTATTGTCAAAATATTTTGAGTATATTTTCATAATATTCTGGCTTTATTCTCGTAATATTTCAGCTTTATTCTTGTAATTTTGACATTATTCTCAAAATATTACGACTTTAATCTCACAATCTTAGTTTTTTTTTTTTTTTTTTTATGTGGCACTAAAACACTGTCGTAGTATGGAAGTTTATTTACACCACTAAATAAAAAAAATCAAAAATTGTAATTGCAACTTTTTTCTCACAATTCTGCGACTTGCGGGATACAAACTCACAATTCTAACATTTTTCTCAGATTTGAGAGAGATATAAACTCGCAATTGCGAGTTATAAAGTCAGAATTGAGAGACAAACTTGCAATTCTGAGAAATAAAGTCACAGTTCTAAGAAATTATCCCAAAATTCTTCTTACATCGCAATTCTGACTTAACTCATAACTGCATGTTATAAAAAGTCGGAATTGCAAGAAATAAACTTTTCTCAGAATTGCGAGTTTACATCTCATAATTCTGCCATTATAACACAATTGCGAGTTAAGCCAGTATTGTGAGATAAAAATGTGCAAATCTGAGAACGTAGTCTGTTTTTCTCATCAAAACTGGACTTTATAACTCGCAATTGAGAGTTTATGTCTCAGAATTCAGAGAAAAAAAAAAGTCTAAATTGTGAGAAGATTGTGAGATTTAAACCCGCAGTTGCAAGAAAAAAGTCAGAATTGCTAGTTTTTTATTACAATTTCTTGCAATTGTCTATATAGCTACATCACACAATTCTGGAAAAAAAGGTCAGAATTTTGAAATAAAAAGTCACAACCTTTTTACATTTTTTTATTCAGTGGCGGAAAAGAGCTTCCATAAGTACGTCACGAAATGCAATTCATTCATTTATTTTAAAATTACAATTATAAAAAAATAAGACTAATATAATAAGACTAATTTACACTGAAAGGAATGTTTATGTGTGTGTTGTGACAAAATTAACATTGACTTCAAATATTGCCTTAATACTCACAACACAGCTGTATTTCATTTCATTTTAATACCTGGCTTGACTGGATTATATGGAAGCTTATTTTCGCCATTAAAAAAACAAAACAAAAACACAATTGCTACCATTTCTCATAATTCTTTTTTTCCCACAATTCTAAGAAAAGTCAGAATTTGTGAGACATAAAACTTGTATCAGAATTTTAAAAAGTAAACAATTTGAGTTAAATAAAAAAGATGTTAAAAGATGTATCTCCTAATTCTGACTTTTTTTTTTTCTCAGAACTGCTATAAATAAAGTCAGAATTGAGAGTTAAAAAGTCATTCCCTGTGGTGGAAACAGGCTTCCATAGGATTGAGTGTTAGGTGAAAAACAGATAGCACGTCTTTGTGCTGAAATACGTGCAAACACTGTGCAACTGTTTAGTGGATTCACAGCTGAGTTTCAATAGAAAAGAAGGAAAACATAAGCAGTATAAAACTGCTTGTTCCTCCAGTACAAAAAGAATGTGTGAAGAACTGTTAATAATTGAAACTCCCCTAAACCCATAGCTAGTTCGTTCAGTAGGGGGGCTCAAGTTTTGCTGTTATTTTATTATTATTCCCATTTTTTTTTTTTTTTTAAATCTTTAGAGATATCTGACGGTAAACATCTGCGGGGCTGCCTTTGGGCCTGGAAGCAAACGGTTGCCTGGATGTGTGCCGGGGTGAGGAACCTCGAGCTGCTCCCCACCGGCAGAGACAGCATGACTGCTGCTTGTCGTTTCGCAAGAATAAACCTGCTAACAAGACTCAGAACGAATCGTATTACAGTTCAACAACAAACACTGTGATTATTATGTCTTAAGGATAAGATACTTTCCTCACCTGTGCTATTTTTAAACAGATTGGAAAGCAGACTGTATTCGTTTAAAGGAAGAAAAACGTGATGATATTACATCAACAGACAGATTGGCGCATTTGCCCTGGTCTCCAGACCAGCAGGAGGCCACGATGAGATGCAGAAACACTGAAACTCATCAAAACTCTTTGTTTTGGTTATTCCAGGATCAGAGCAATGTTGAACAATCGCTTGATTGATTTGGCAATAACATAAATTGGCAAATAATAACAGATAATAGTGCTCAGTTTTGAGGAACACAGAAAAAGCAACTTGCTATGGCTATGAAGTGCAAAATGGAGTGTGAACTGAACATTTGGAAGACTTTTCCATGAGGAAAATGAGAATAATAATTAAAAAAAAAAAGGCTATGCTATCCAAAATGTAGACGAGTTTGTTTCATCCAAGCAGATTGTGAGAAATTTAGCATTACATCATTCGCCTACCAATGCCAATCCTCTGCAGTGAATGGGTGCCGTCAGAATGAGAGTCCAAATAGCTGATTAAAAACAATGCAATAATTCATCCACACAACTCTGATCAATTAATCCATGTGTTTTGAAGTGAAAAGCTGCATGTTTGTAAGAAACAAATCCATATGTTATTTAAAATTAGTGCATATGGCATATAGGCTCTTTATAAATAAGAACAACCTTTAAAAAATGAAAAAGGATGTGTGTTATATAATACATGCTGATTCTCCTTCACATAGAGAGTACCATAAAAGAAGAGGAACGCTTTGTCTCTAACCTCTTTTGACAGTTAATTATAAAGCGAAGTAGAAAATTTACACTTCCTTTACGTTTTAGACTTCTTTTGTCATGCTTTAAAAAGCAGGCACATTCATTATCATCAAAGTTGAAATGACGTTCAACTGTAGCAACAATGGGAACAAAGTTATTTTATAGCTGTTTAAATGATGTGATGTCAGTCGTATAGGTGGCGTTTCCAATCACCATGTCAGAAAACCATCACAAAGCACACTTATCTGCATCATAGTCATCACTGAGCTTAGTAAAATTAATTGGCCTCGTGCGTTTACGCAACAAAATAGAAAAATCTACCTGTTATCAACATTTTATTTTAGAACACATGGCTCGTGGGTGATGGATTTTAATTATATTCTTTTTCTAGCACTGTTGAAAATGGGATAATTGTTCATTTTAAAAAAATGCATGCTGGGAACTGCAAACATGTAATATACTAAAAACACTAGTTGGAACAAATTTGTGGCAATATTGTTGTTTATTTTATGTAGTCATTAGATATGTGATTAGTAATTGTATAATAATATATAATATAATATAATATAATTCATATTTATGGCTCAAAAAGTGCTTTATTTTATTTTTCATTAATATTCATGAATAAAAAATGTAGATCAGTACAGTAAATACTTTTGGAGTGTTAATATGTGGATGAATACTCAAATATTCATTTCTGACCCATCATCTATCATCTATTATGTAGTTATTAGATATATGGATAGTAAATGCATATATAATATAAAATAATATATTCATTAATATAATTCATATTATTTACGATTCAAAAAAGAGCTGTATTTTTGTTTTAAGTGTATTTATTTTATTATTTGTCAATATAATTATTAATATTTATGGATCAAAAAGGTGCTTTATTTTTTATTTTATTTTATTTTTTTGTTTATTTTTATTTTATGTTATATTTTTTATTTTATTTATATATTGTTTTTATTGTATTTATTTTATTTTATTTATTATTCATTAATATAATTCTTAATGTTCATGGATCAAGAAAGTGCTTTATTTTTTATGTTAGAATTATAATATATATTTTATAAATTTATTTTATTTTACAATTTATAATAACCTTTTTTTATTTTATTTTATTTTATTTTATTTTATTTTATTTTATTTTATTTTATTTTATTTTATTTTATGACA
>JAHKKF010421058.1:0-13280 GCA_019740295.1 Labeo calbasu | reverse complement strand
AACGGGTCACAGACACTTATCCTTTCTAAAATAATTAAATTCTAATTTAAAATACTCTTGTCGGTTAACGGTTAATAATCGGTTAACAAGCGTCGGCTAGGAAAAATAACCGAAATGAACATCCCTAGTATTTAGGCATCACAACATTATAATATAATGTATTACATAGGTCCCTATTAAAGTAATTAAAATTAAATTTTTTTCCAAATTCCATTTTTTTTTTTTTTTCACAAATTCCATTTTAATTTTTATATATATATTTTTTTTAATTTGGATTTTTTTAGATCCTGTTTTAATGGCTAAATGTAAAAAATATTAATCAAAAGCCATGTCTAATTAATTAAAATCATGAAACTTACACTATTTATTGAAAGTTTTTTTTTTTCTTCTCAGATTCGTTTTTTGTATTTTAAATTTAAATTTTTGAATTTATTTATATATATATATATATATATATATATATATGAAATGTATTTATTTATTTTCAGAGTATATTTAAATTCTCTGATAAGGTAATTCCAGCAAATAGTTCCTTTAAAAAAATGTTTCAATAATTTTTTTTTTAGTAGTATTAGTCAAGTGTTACATTAAGTAACATTTTTTCTGTCACAGTTTTTTCAAGTTAAACTGAACTTTTATTTTGATGGGTTGCTGTGAGGACCTTTAGGTTTCTTAGGTTTTTTGTACATGATATGACATTCCGTTTTTATCACTGGATTCTCAGATTCTGTCCATGTTTTCCGCATCGTGGAACTCATGGGACCTTAATTATAAAATGGATATTAATTTTCATTTATCAATCTTTAAAACATTCATCATTTAAAAACACTATTAAATGTAATCTTTAAGAAATCTCATAATAAATATCCACTTTATTTTACTTGCTAAAGTTTAAATTTAATAGTCTTATTAAATTATTAAAATGTTAAATATTAACTTTTAAATGTTAGATGCAGCAACAAGTAATGTAAAAGTAGGGAAAATAAGTCATTGAGCAATTAAATATCTGATACGGATTTCTATTTTTAAAAATCTCTAATATCTGCTCGTTGCCGATGTGGTACTGCTATATTGTATATCTATATTTTACTTCCACAATCTCATATTTAAGTGTGAAATAGAATATATAATGAAAAAGGATTCTATTTTATCATCAATATTGATTGAATTGTGAAAAATCGGCACTATTTCCAAGTTGATTTCAATCCGTAATTTCCAAGTCTGTTATACTTTCCAAGGCAAGATTCATGTACTTGTCTCGTGATGTTTGTGAGACATAAAACAAAAGAAATGGAATTTTATGATTCGGTTAGAATCAATCAGCCATTCATAAGATTATGCTGTAACGCATTAATTTTATTGACTCCACAGAGTAAATTGCAGAGTAGCCCGTTCAAGTGTATCATAATTTATAGTTTTTTTTTTCCTCTGGACCTGGTGCTAATGTTTGCTTTGACTCTCAAGCAGAAAAGTTCTTTCACTGCAAACTGTCATCTGCAACAATGCATGCTTAGTATTTACAGCCCAGTAAGTTACGCTGTTTATTTTTGTTTCTAAAGTCATCTTACAGTAAATGGCCTGGAGTTGCAATCATGACATTATGGTTTATTTTCAAAGCCGTAAGCTTGAGTGGCCAAAGCACTAATTTTGTATAATCATGGTAGTTGACAACCGGAAACTGTAATGCAATTTTACAGCCTTGATGTCGACTGGCATTTTTTTTTTTTTTTCAGTCCAGCCTTTTACTTTTGCCCTGTCTTGTCCAATTACGTGTCCTCCTGAAAAAAAATGATTAGTATTCCTAATCAGATAATGCAGGACTTTGCCTTCTTGCAACTAATAGTGTTTATTTAATTGGGCAGAAAAGCCTTCTCTTTATTCCAAGACAACATCAGAGCATCAAGTCCCTCATTGAAATCCATTCAAAGAGTTGTTTGCGTGCTATGTACATTTGAAATGTTTTTACTCTTACATTAATGACATAGTTTAGACACTATTGTGATGAATGGGAATGCAAACGGATAGCTTTCTTTAGGTATTATAGATCTCCCTTGTCTCGCCACCCACTTCTGAGTCACTGAAATGTTAAATAAAGCAGTTAGATTTACAGTACTCACAATTTAGAAAAACACAAAGCCGCCTTAGTGAGTCTGGCCATTGTGGAGATGGCTCATATCCAAAAAAGGGTACGCGTGGGCTCCCAGCTGGAGAGAAGAGAGAATGATAATCGCATGTGGAATTGGAGCTGACAACACATTCACTAAACGGAAACCGATCATTGATATGTGAGGCAGAGCAGGAAGAGTGTGAGGATGGATACCTCTAGAAAAACTCATTCACACAGAGGGACTTTCATGAAGGCGATGGGCCTCGTGTCTCAAAAGTAGCGTTTGTCAGCTGAATGTTGTACCATGAAAGGATTTTGTAAGTGATGAGCGATATATCAGTTTTATATCTGGTGTTGATCAATATTAGGGATAGTTTATTTGGATATTTTATATTTTAGTTTAATTTTAATGGATTTTTCATACTAGTGGGCGATATTACCAAAATCTTGTATCTCAAAATGAGTAATTTTTTTTGCGGTAACAATATATATCACAATGTAGTTATTTTTGCTTTAAATAAGATCTTTATGATAGCAATTTTTGATGTCATAGAAATTTCATAATTCTTGTCATCAGTGTCACTATCACAAAAAAACTAATACTAGCCTAAATGTAAAAAAAACGTAAGCTCACTGAAGATAAGTAAACAGTCCACGTTTACAAAAGAATTTAAATAAGAATAAGAAACTTATTACAAGTAATAGTACAAAAATACTACAGTGAAACAAATAAATATGAAGTAACCACATGTAATAAAACACTGCATATTCTTCAGTGTGTATATTTATTCTTATTAAAGTTACAAAATTATTTAGTTGAAAGCGGTGAGAGATTTTTAGGGTTTTATGTCCTATTGTAATTGTTAGAATGGTCACGGATCAGCGTTCTCCACGTAAAACTGGTCATGCAGACCAAACCATAAGTCATAGAAACTTGAAACTTGGAGGGATGATAGTACTCCCACCGCCTACAACTTGACCAAGGCTCGCCCCAATCAGCCTGACAGGGGCACTACAGCGAGCAAAAGTATGGAATCGCTCATAACTCCTAAACCATCAGTCGCAGGCTCAAGTGTCTCATGTTGTTGGAAACCTTGGCTCAAACTAGTCTTAAGTTTTTTGTCTAATCGGAACTAAACCAGTGCAGAAAGATTCTCTGGAGAGTGAATATCAATGATCATCAAAAAAGGCGGTGTGCGACTCAACGTCGCAAAGGGACGCCAAAACGTTTGACAGGGCCTGTAACTCCTGAATGGAATGAGGTATCTCAGCAAAACTCTGCAAAAAAACATAAAAATGGCTATAACTGCATAACCATTTGTTCTTTCAACATGAAAATCGGTGCACACGGTCTTGGTCCAAAATGCCACTAGTGTCTATGGAGACATTTGCGTATCTCAAAAAACATGGCAGCCTTTGGCTGACACATTTTGAGCCCTGTTACACAAGATTAAGAGGCTGATAGGAATGAAACTCGGTGGGCCTGTTCGACTCACGGCCCCAAAGGTCTGAGAAAAATCAACCACTGGGAGGCGATATCACATTTTTTTAAGGACGTAAACTATTGTACGTTGCATGGTTTTTCATATCATACAAGGAACTCCTCATTCCGGACAACTCTGCCTCTAGAACCACTGCCATCAATCAAATCAGTGATTAAATATTTAAGAAGATGTCAAAAACCTACTTTTACGAACTAGTCCTAGGTTTTTTGCTCAATCTGTTAAGAAACACCACAGTACAATTCTCTGGACTCTCTAGATCAATAATATGTTAATAAATAAATATTTTATATATAAAATGTACCCTTTGGGAGGCTATGAAAAGGTCATTTAGAAAAGACGCCTGTCCAAATTCACCCAAAATCCTATAAAGCCTAAAGGACTCAAAGCTTCACGAAACCTGCTGAGCGCATGTGACAGGTGATTCTAAACAAGCATGTAAAGTTTTAAGGTGATCGGACCACAGCTGGCTCTATAACAGTCATAAACATTAAAAAAACATAATATTTCTATGGTTAATTACCTGGATTTGCCAAAAATGCTTTTTAAATCAGTGATTAGGTGGTTACAGGCAAGCGAAATAATATCATTTTTCATATGAGCATAAATGCCTCAAAGCGATTGAACCCCGGTAATCGCTGCTTGCAGCTGTATTCCCTCTTTTGTTGTTTGACTCACATGAATGACAGACAGCAGGAATATTAGACTGCTATCACTTTAAGAGCTGCCGACATTCAATATACTGTTACGCGTGTTTTTTTTCTCAGCTGTTTGCTTTAACATAAGACCTAAATTACTGTTTACAAAGATACTTGCAAAGACAAGCATTTTGACAAGTGTGTGTAACCGTTCAAGGCCTATAAAGCAGCAAAAATTACTCTGTTCAAAACTCCCGCACTCCATGAGCACTGCCTTTGTGTGAACACGCCTCTCAGACAGTGCGCAAATATCATAATGGGTTTTTTTTCGCTGCCAATTGCATTTAACAGCTTAAAATTGCTTGATTTTGAACCACAATGCTTAAAAACGCACGCAGATGTTACGTTTTCATAACCACATTGCACAGCAATGTCAAGTGAACTTGTAACCATGATAGAGTGCAAAATCTCTACCGGTTGACAATACCAAACTTATTTTTCAACATTTAAGACATATGCAATAAATATGCATTATAAGCATTAAAATAAATTTCATAGAATGCAAAGAGATTTGCATTTGGAGGACTTGGATTTCTGTTTTCTGGGCTTGTAGCAATTTCTTTTTGTACCTACTGAACTCAAAAGTAAAAATCCTCCAAAATTCACTGAGACGTGGCCAACGGTGCTGTGGTTTGTGACTGTACCTTAGCAACTGAGAGGAGAACACTGCCTCATGGGATATCTACTAATGTTAGGTTTTTCACACTGGTCACAGCTGAGAATGAAAATTATTTTTTGATGGATCTTCACAGTGTTTCATTACAGCTGCTTTAGTGAAAGTGGCTTTTGTACAAATTAATGATAACTTCACACCTTTTATAGCCCATAGTAGCTTTGCTGTTTTTCCATTTTTTTAGAAATTACTCACTCTTTACTGCTCAGGAGTTTTGTCACGGGTTCACGTGTTAATGTGGTTACAAGCTATCACATTCAGCATACAGAAAAGGGGATGCACGTGATTACAGATATATTATTGAAATGAGGTGTTGGAGGAGTTACGCGGCCAGTCATGTTTAGGGAGAAATGATTACCTCGGTGAAATCACCATGCTGTGGAATTTACAGCTTTAATATTGCAATAACCTGAAACATTAATGGCCAGACTGGTGGTGCCGAGCAGCACGTTTATTGCTAGATTCATGGCTTTGGTTTCCTTTTAAGATAAGGAACTATGTCTACAGAGCAAGAAAGTTTTATCAACATTGTTTAGTGGACAATATTTAGTGACGTTAAATTAAGGTAAGCGTTGGCAAGCGGGTAGGGACTCTAGCATGTGGCAGTAAGTATTGTGCAAATCAGATTTTCTTCCGAAAATGTAAAAGTCTGGTTAAGTGTGTATAATTTGATTAGCTCCAGTGGCCTGTACAGTGTGGTGATGTTATTTACTTTGCTGAGGCTTTAAATCTTTGTCTGACTAATACAATCAAGAAGTTGATGGATTGCCAGTGAAAATGTTGACATGGAAGGTTAAATTTGTATTTGGCCTCTGCGTCTGGCCCATTGTGGTCAGTTTTGAGTGAGTAAAAGAATCTGCGCAGCCAATCTAATCTTTAGCCCTTGAGTGGTACGATTAGCTGGCTGCTTTCCCCTGACATAAGCCTTTAGTGACATCCCCACTGAGATGACTTGCACCTGCTTCGGGCCAGGAGGAAACAGAGAGGATCATAGGGGAGAGAGCAGGATCACTTACCCTCAAACACAGGGTTTAGACAATCCCGCTCACGTCGAGTCAAAGAGCTGCTAAGTGAACTTGACTGAATACGTGAGACTTCTCAAAAGTATGAGGCGCTGTAGGGTTTGGACTCCTTTTTGAGTGGCATTATTTTGAGCGTAGCGTTTAATTTCTTCCTTGGGGTCCATGTGTAATTTTATTGTTTTTGGGGGGTTGTGCTTTCCCCCTTTCTATGCGACTCTTAGAATTAAACAGGCAGGTTTTTTTGCTACTGTGTCTTTAAGATTTTTATGTAAATAGCTTTGTGTGAAATGAGTAACAGCTTGTGGGCTTTGGGTTTGCTCTTGGGTTCAGTATAGTATGAACTGTCGTATCCTTCAATTACAGTCCATTTGCAAAGCCTGCGTTAATTTATGACGGACGTTTGCTAACGGAGTAAATGTAAAATGAAAATGTAAGTATCAGTGATGCATTCCAGTAGTTAAGATCTGAAACGACAGTCATGAACCTTGTCTAAAATAAACTATATAATTTTTTTTTTTTTTTTATTTACGGTAACTCTTTATTTGGTCACACTTTATTTTAAGCTCCAATTCTCGCGATTAAAGGAGAAGTCCACTTCCAGAACAACAATTTACAAATAATTTACTCACCCCCTTGTCATCTAAGATGTTAATGTCTGTCTGTCTTCAGTTGTAAAGAAATTATGTTTCTTGAGGAAAACATTTCTGCAATAATCTAAATATAGTGGACTTCAATGGTGCCCCCAAATTTGAATTTCCAAAATGGAGTTTAAATGCAGCTTTAAAGGGCTCTAAATGATCCCAGCCAAGGAAAAAGGGTCTTATCTTGCAAAACGATCGGTCATTTTCAAAACAAATTGATAACATAATATAAACATAAACATAATTTCTTATGGATTGAAGAAAGAAAGACATTAACATCTTGGATGACAAGGGGTGAGTAAATTATATGTACATTTTTGTTCTGGAAGTGAGCTACTCGTTGTTTAATAGTGAGAATTGTTCCCTATACCAAAGTGTTACCCTTTATTTTAAGGACCTATTCTCACTATTAACTAGTTGTGTATTAGCATGCATATTACTAGCATATTGGCTGTTTATTAGTATTTATAAATGCCATATTAATGTCTTATTCTGCACGACCATATTTTAGAGCTCTTAAAACTACCTATACCAAAACTTAACAACTTCCACACTGACTATTAATAAGCAACAAATTAGGAGTTTATTGAGGGAAAAGTTGAAGTTAATAGTGAATAAGTGTTCTTTGTTCTGAAGTATTATCGTTTTTACTAATATTTTGAATCAGCTTTTATTTTCAGCTTTCATTTTCAGTTTTATTCATTTTGTTATGTGCTTTTGTCATTTTGTAATACTTTAGTATAGGGACCAGTTCTCACGATTTAGTTGCTTATTAACATGTCTGTTATTAACATATTGGCTGTTTATTAGTATTTATAAAGCACATATATTGTGCATGACCATATTCTACATTCCTAATCGTACCCAATGCCTAAATTTAACATTTACATTACTAACTATTTATAAGCAGCGAATTAGGAGTTTATTGAGGCAAAAGTTGTAGTTAATAGTTTGCTAATGGTGAGAATTGGACCTTAAAATAAAGTGTGACCAACATTTCTTTTATTTTGTCATTGATTTTAAAAAAATGCATATTTCTATATAACTATCTTTTTTTTTTTTTAAATTTCAGTTTTATTTTCAGACATATTAGTACTTCAACCTAAAATTCAACTAATTCACCATCCGTTTTCTTTTAATAATATAAAAAACTAAATAAAATAAAATAATCTTTTATTTTATTTCAGCTTTATTTAGTCAGCAATTAACCCTTAAAAACCTAGGACATTTTGGGGGCACCGATAGCCATGTGAGAACATAACTTTCAGTGCTTTATCCAGTATGTTTCATCCTTGTTTTTGTTTTGTTTTATGTCAAAGTGCTCTGTCCTATGTTTTTCTGTGTGAGAATGCTGACATGCAAATGTGTTATTTTCTGTTTGTTTTCATGCACGCACACACACTTTACTTTCAATTTGAGTTTAAGTTTCCAAAGAAGCATGCTAATTGGTGGTTCAAAAGTCCAAAAACTATGTTTATTGGTTGAATATATGACAGTTTAAACCAATCTGGGCACGGGGGTGGGACTAAGCGTCAACAATTGTCCCTGCTTGGCTCAGAGGAATGAAATGCATTGGTTTCCTCTGACGAATCAGTGCGATGAAAATGTGATGTAGTAATGACGTTCATTACGGAGCCTCTGAATATCCAAATGAGACAAAAAAGAGGAGAATCTCAGCTTTGCTGTGCTTTTTAAGCATTCAGATTGGATTAGTGGTTTACAAGTTATTAAATATTTAAAAACAATAGTTATTTTTAGCCGCGGGCGGTTGTCTCGGTCTTTGAGGGTTAATAAAATAATTACAAGCAATAGGACACCTACAGTAGAGCAAATACATAAGAAATGCTACACATGTGAATTAAATCATATTAATACAAAAGTAATTTAGTCAAGAGAAGTGAGAGATTTTCTGTTTTGTTGTTTGATTAACATGAATGACAGACAGCAGGAATATTAAACTGCTGTCACTTTAAGAGCTGCCCGGATTCAATATACCGTTACACATGTGTTTTCTTTCTCAGCTGTTTGCTTTCACTTAAGACCTAAATTACTGTGTTTATGAAGATGCTTGCAAAAATGGGCATTTTAACACATACAAGTGTTTGTATTTAATCGTTCAAGGCCTATGAAGCAGGAAAAAGACGTTCAGTACTCAATACTTCAATACTATGAGCATTTTGTCTTCATGTGTGCGTGACTCTATGACAGTCTCTCAGACAGCTGAAGAAAAAATAAAGAAAAACTGAAGGATGTGCAGAGCTGTAGGTGCTACACACAACCAAAACAGCTCAGATCCTTTCCCACATTTAACGGACTTGGTAGGAAGTTTGGAATCCCCAGATTACCATGTTTTCTTGTTATAAATTTGATTTTTGTGAAATGTCCTGTCCTCTCAGTTCCTAATGTATATGCAAGATGTCTTTTTACTCCAATCCATAGAGAAATATTCCTAAAGTGACTTTATAAAGAAGAACAAGTGTTCAGTCAATTATTTCTGTGCTGTTGTAGTATTAAGCCTCACAGTGGCCAGTGGTTGAGATGATGGGGAATATGGTCTGTGGTGTTGTTACACATCCAACTGTAACACTGACATGAACTTTTGACCCAGACTGCAGATGGAGAGAGATCGAGGGTCTAGGGGAAAGGATTGCAGGACGTCCCACTCTATCACAGCATGTTCGTTAGAAATAGGTCCATGGTGTGTGGTCTGCTGCCTGTGTGTGTATGTGTGTGTCCAGGCCCTTTGGTGTGGACTGTTTATTGAATAGTAAAGAGCAGCTGTTATGAAACCTCATTAGAAGTTTATCTGCAGTTGTGACCGTTTGATTTCAGTTAAGATGCTGTGATCGTAAAAAAAGCTTGTGACTTTTTGGGTTTGAAAGACATTTCCACAAAAACAAAAAGCTTCTTTTGGTGACAGCTGAATCAGTCGGTTGACTGATTTACCATGGTTGAGAGACCCCATAACTACAGTGACCAATCGGGTTAAGATCTTCCGTGGACTAGAACAAACATGTGACACAAGAAACTGAGGGAAATTCCTCCGGCCTCAGAAAAGACTTTTTTTAACTTCCCCCTGACCAATGAGAAGATAAATGAAGTCTTTCAGAACGCATCTGATGCGTTTCTCTCTACATAATTTTGATTAATAGTGATTTGGATATGCTAGATTGATTTTAATGTACCTTTTTTTACACAGGCCACATGATTTCTCTGTTTCCCACTTAGATGGATAACCCATTTACACGCTTGTGTGACTACGTAAATAATTTATTATTTTCATTATTATTAATAGAAACACCTGCCCAGAGCGTTCTTGTTATTTAATGTGGCCATCAGAAACCCAGCGCTAAGTCTTTTGTTCTCCCTTTGTGCCGTTGTCACTGTGCGCATGGTGTTTTAGCAGGGCGGCTGCTGTGAAACTACATGTAGCAATATCTGGTCAGCACATGACATCATGTGACAGCGCTGCGGATGGCCCTCCCCTCAGGTATTTGTTCACAAGCTCCCAGGAGAGCTTCTGCATAAGTCAACAACCCCTTTAAAGGCATTTGCTCACAATGGGAGAATTCTGGCTGTTTCCACACGCGCTTTCAACTTTGTTGAATGATACTTACTGCGGCAAGTAATTTTTTTTTTTTCTTCTCAGAGGCTAATTCTGGGATCGGGGAGATGATTTAAACCCTTTTTTCCACTAATTACTTGCTGAACATAATTAAAAAGGCGTACTTCATGTTACTATCTAATAAGCTTGAAACGATTCCCTTGTGGAACCAGAGGCCCTGAAGACGTGTGTAACACTATTAAATCTTTACCAACCTGATGATGATTGTCATTTTTTTTTTCCCTTCTCTTCCTGTTATTTTTTTCCCCTCCAATTTTTCCCCTTTCTAATGATGTTGAGCTCATTTTCCGTCCCTTAATAGTCTTCAAAAAAGTTTGTGATGATTGCTTTATACCAGTTTGGGGATTCTAGCACCATTTGGGTTTTTGAAAGTATTGATAATATGATGAAATTTAGCCTGAGCACCAAATCAGCATATTAGAATGATTTCTGAAGGATCATGTGACTCTGAACACTGCTGAAAATGAAGTTTTGCCATAATAAATCGCTTTTTAGAATTTATTAAAATGGAAACACTTACTTTAAACTGCAGTTATACTGTTTGTCACAGTATCACTGTTCTTACCGTGACTAATCCATTCACTCCTTTTTTTTTTTAATCACCAAAAAACCTAAGAAGTCTCAATTGTCAAGCCGTTTTGATTTCCTGAGCAGTATGATGTCATAATGCTCAGGCCCCGCCCACAACAGTTGACTGACTGTCCTATATTAGTATATTTCCCTCAGCCAGTTGTGTGCTGTCCGCCATTTTCTCTGTGCATGAGCAGCTGTGGCAACAGCAGTGTCTTGTAAGCAATGCAGGTGTTTTGTATTTGGATGTAAAAGTGAATATAAGAGTCTTCATTTTCTTCCAACATTAGAGCCACCAAGGACGCAGTGGATTAGTATTGTTTTTGGTGATAACACGCCACCAAATACACAAAAAACGGAAGAGTGGGGTGGGGTGAGCAGTAGCTTTATAATTTAAAGAGACATGCACCAAACGTCTTTTTGAAATATTAAAGGTGACATTGGATGCAAAATTCACCACCCTATAATGATAAAAATCCATTAACATTTTTTTAAACCCCAGAAAACCTAAACAGTCTCAGTTATCAAGCTGTTTTGATTTTCTGAGCAGTATGTTGTCATGTTTCTCAGGCCACGCCCACAGGACTGACTGCCCTGTATTAGCATACAGAGCCAATGAGGACGCAGTGCTTTAGGTTTGTTTTTGATGGTAACGTGCTACCAAATACACAAAAAACAAAGAGGGGGTAGGGTGGACAGTAGCTTGGACAGTAGCTTTTTTGTTATCATTTAAAGAGACATGCACTGAAATGGGTTGCTGCAAACAGAGCTGTTTTTGACAAAGTAAAAAGGTGTTGTTTACACGACCATAAACAGAAACGATAAAAGAGTCATTCCAACTTGTTTAAAAAGTGTCCTTTTTAAAATATACTGACCCCAAACCAACCTGGTCTCATGATGAAAATGTACCTGTGGGAACTTTTCCACAAGATGCGAAATATGTACTGCCATGTAACTTTCATGACATATTCAATGCGAAATGTCCACTGAGTGGTGCTAAACAAGTGGAGTTTTTTGCCCCGGAAAAGATGAACGTACATATGGTCTGTTTATTTGACGTTGGTTTTGTATGTGTCACCGCAGTTCTGACTTGAAATGTCTGTTGAGTGATGCTACAACTCTAATGCTTTGTGACGTTTTAAAATAACATATCATCTGCACTATACCTCAAACTACCCGATATTATAAACAAAAGTGAATGTGTTTCAGCTCTTTCATCATGAGTCATTTTTTTCACAGGATTCGTACCCAAGGATTTCACATCCCAAGTCTAATTCTGGTCTAGCTAAACTACTGAGCAAGCTTGTTACGTCTGGAGAGCGAAACATATGGAGCTGTAATCATAACTGTGATTACAAGTACTCTCTGTTTTACCGCCTCTAGTGTTTATTTCATTAGTGTACTTATTGCTATGTATTTCGCGTCTTGCGAAAAAGTTCCCAGAGGTGCGTTTTCGTCATGAGAACAGGTAGCCCCAAACATTTGAACATTTTCGTAAAACTTTCTCCTCTCTTAAATGCCTAATGTTGTATTTTTCCTCATTTTGTCTTTTGAGCTCACTTAAAGTGTGCTGATTCAACTGTCCCTTGTGTCGTTTAACTTGCATTAACTTTTTAATGGACGGAATAAGAGTATAAAGAGTACTGTGGGATCAATTAGATCTTTCCCCCTTGTCATTATTGAGAAGGCCAGGACTGAGATGGCTGATTAAAACTTATATCCAACTCTTCATTTTTCAACAAGTTTGTAGAAACGGATCGCTCTCATATGGTAGCTCACTTAAGCGAATTGCCTGAAAAACATGACCGCTCTGGATGGTCTCATTGTGTTTTACTAACTACAGCAGAACTATCTATCTT
The DNA here is from genome assembly GCA_019740295.1 of Labeo calbasu. Taxonomy (NCBI): domain Eukaryota; kingdom Metazoa; phylum Chordata; class Actinopteri; order Cypriniformes; family Cyprinidae; genus Labeo; species Labeo calbasu. The sequence goes on along the minus strand of JAHKKF010421058.1, from coordinate 583 downwards.
CTTTCATTATAAAAAGAAGAAGAATGTTGATTTGAAAGATGCACATATGGCAAACCACTATCAACCACTTGTGAGCAGTATCTTATTTTGGAACCGAACTATTCACATGCAATCAGAATTGATATCCATTAGCTGTTCTTGTTTCTTTTTGGACAAATTATAAGCAAAGACTTCTCCATATGGGTCCCAAGGACATAAACCATGAATATTACCCAATCGTTGACCTCTGTGGGTCTTCTCAGTAACACCCGAGCGCGGTTGGTCCTCTCGGAGCCGGTGCCGGCAAGGTGTCGTTATTAAGAATAGCCACACTCTTCCTGACAGGTCTGGGAATGCTCAGCTGTCTCTTCGGTTGGCTGATAGCTCTTTGATAGAGGACAGCTCAAGTGCCGTACTCGCAGCTGACAGGGCTCTGCTCGCACAAGACAGACAGGGAAGTGATGTCATCGAATCTTACGTCATACAAACCTTAATGTTTACTTCCACAGAGGTCAGTCGATAACTTGGCCTCAAAACGTGAAGGTTATTTGCAAAAAAACTATATTAATAAGGTTTTGACGTGCTGTATTGCATTGCTTGTTGA
>JAHKKF010420820.1:0-10297 GCA_019740295.1 Labeo calbasu | reverse complement strand
AGCAACTATTTAGAAATCTTTATTTTTCTTTCACTCTAAAAAGTGCGCAGACATTCGCGAATTAGAGACGGTTAAAGTGGGTGGGTCTGATATCATTGGTCTTCAAAAGTGGGTGGGTCCTGTCCCACCCGCATTCAATGGTTCCGACGCCCATGCAATCACCAGTCACTTTAGCAAAGTGTACTATCTGCTTATTTTGATAAATAAAATAATTAATTTTGTTTAATAAAAATACTGTTATCAAAATATGTTAATATAAAACATTTTAAAATGCAGAAACAAAGTCATTTTAAAATGTAAAGATTCTGAAAGGAGTAGCCATAGTAATTTAATATAGATTTACAGTAGTAAAAACAAATGATATTTTATTAAATGATATGACTATTTAAATAATTTTATTTTTAAATATAAAGATTTTTTTCTGAACATGGTGATTATCTCTAAGATGGACAGCCAACATAATATATGATATTTACCATCTAAATCTAACAATGTCATGTCAACTAATGGAAAAGTCAGCCTTCTGTTAATTATCAATAATTATGATTTTTAGCCCCAACAGCAGGGGTGCTTTTTTACCCCAAATATCATGTTTACATATTCTTTCATTATTTAAAACCTGCTGCTTTAATTATCTTAAACAAAACTGAAAATCATTAAGAAGACCTTTATCTAAAGATATGTTAAAGAATTTTACAAATTCTTATTTTCTACTTAAATCTACAACATTTTTATAAACATCAATTATTAGATCAAGTAAGCACAGAATCAACTTTGGGCTGCCTGCGATTGCCTCCAGGGTCAGACAAATTTGCATGTGTATCTTAAAAAGCGGGTGTTTCGGAAAGTGTCATATTGTTCTACCATCTAGTAGTGGTTTAGAGGAAAATATTATCAAAGGCGCCTTTAGCCTCATTGTATCCTACTTTTTTATTGTGAAATGCATAAAAATGGCATCTGATGAAGTAAATGAAAAAGGTAAATTCATTCATAAAAATATTAATTTCTTTAAACATTTTAATGACTATTACATATCAATTCATTCAAATTATAATTTCGTTTCGACCTGATAAATAAGCACTGTGGCCTTTTAAGGGCTTTTAATTTACCTGAAAATTTAAATTTGCTAAACATTTACTCACCTTCAGGCCATCAAAGATGTAGATGAGCTTGCTTGTTTATCAGAACAGATTTGGAGAAATTTAACATGACATCATGCTCACCAGTGGGTCCTCTGCAGTGAATGGGTGCCGTCGGAATGAGTCCAAACAGCTGATAAAATCATCACAATAATCCACAGGTAAACAGCGTGATCCATCAATTAATTCCTTTTCATAGCAAATTTTCAGGTTTGGGGTTAACCGATCCATGGAATATTTGTTTAAACATCTCCAAAACCCCACTTACATTTCTCAGATCATCAACATTATAACTGCTAGTATCATAGGAGGGTGTAACCAATAGGTAATTTGTCCAATTGTCCTGGACACGTTCTGCTTTATACACCAATGACAGAGACTTTGATGAGTGATGCCATCAGTACGAAAACAAAAACATTAGGTTTTAGAAAGAGGGGATACTGGTGGATTGAGTCACTAGTATGTTTGATCGCAGCAATTCCTTGGTCTTTTAATATATATTTTTGGAAGTTTTTTTTTGTTCTTTCTCCAAGTCTTTTTGCACCCCTACGGTGTGTGATGTGTTTTGTTAAAGCTGAGCCTCATGTAGCTGGCTAGTATCTAAATTTTTGAATGCAATTTATAAAAATAAAACAAACTAAAGTATTAAAAATTGATTATTAACAATTATAACTATCAAAAATATTCAAATTTTATATATGTAGCCTATTGTTTATATATATCATAGCTGCTGTTTGCCATTTAACAAAAATGTATACTACTTTAACTGTGATGTTCAGATGCAATTAGCTTGGTTTATTAAAATAAAATATATTTGTCAGGTTGGAATTTGAATGCTAAATGAAAACAGTACCAATAGAATACCAGTAGAATAGCATGTTACTCTCAAGAGATACGTTACTAAGTTGCTAAAAAGTTTTTTTATTTTCTTATCTAGCTTGGGGGAAAGAAGTGAGCCGCGATTGCAACCGGTGCCACTTCAGAAATGAGGTTCTTGATGCCCCTGGCTTTAGCCATTCATCTGTAGCAATAAATCCACGTTTCCAATACACACTGATAGCATTATATCGATCCACCTTAGCAGAAAATATTAGAATCACGAGTGAAAGAGTCGACCAAACTATTATATAAAAGTCTATTAAAGTTCTTCACTCAGCAAACCCATATAGTTGAAAAAAAGACATGAATTAAATAGCCAGTGAAGTGTTGTCTTCAACCACGGGCTAACAAGCAGCTAAAGTTTACTCTGAGGTACACTATACGCTGAGTCATGAAATTAGGTAACTGGAAGGTAAATCTCATTGGAGCAGCAGGTTTACTGTTTTAATGAGGATTCATAGCTGTGTGGCGTTGAGTTCTGTGCAGGATATTTGTATAGTAACACAGAGATGAGCTGTATTATACTGTTTTAATAGAATGGATAGAGTTACAACGAGGATGAACCAGGTAACTGGCATTTAAAACACGGTCCTTTAATCACATTCTTGCATGTCTCAGAAAAGCGATGTGCCAGCACAATGTTGCACATCTTGAAATCAATGCAGTCTTGCTTCAGCTTCTGTGCCTCTAATTATGGAGCAAAGTGAACTCTTTATCACTGCTGTCATAGTCCATCTACAACAGGTAATGAGACGAATCGTTCCCACGCGCTCGTTCATTCGTTCGTTCTCACAACGCAAGGCTTGCTGAATAATACCTTGTGAGCCTCCCTCTTTTAATTAATATTTTATTAGAAAGATTTAAAAGGCATGACATAATACCCTCGTTTGAACCTCCCAGACCAGTGAAATGGCCCATCGGCTTTCAGCATCTCAATCAATAAAGCAAACCGCTAAGAAAGTTTCCTGCCCTCTTTCCGGCCTCCGTCTTTATCTTTTTGAAGAAATCAGCAAAAGTATAATTACGGGGGGAACTGAACTGGGGCTTATCTGCCTCTCATGGGTGGAAATAAGGCTTTAATAAGGCCCAAAGGGAGCGAGTCTGTCTTGCCGGCTGCTCGAAGTGCCGTGTGTTCTGTAGGTGGCAGTGGTGCACTTTCATGCACACACACAAGCTTATAAACACACCTATCCTAGTCAAGAACATGTGAAAGACAGAGAAAGACCTCCAGGGACTATGCAAAGCACTATGTTCACATTTTTCTACCTAGCTCAACAGTTTAAGTGAAGTGAAGTAATTCCTAAAGCACCAATGGATTGAAATTTACTGCCACAGATAGAATTCAATGTCCTTACTACCTTTCTGGACCTTGAACATTTCAGTTGTGTTTTTGTCCATGCAGGGTTAGAAAGATTTCGGATTTTAATAAAAACATCTTAATTTGTGTTCTGAAGATGAACAAAGGTCTTAGGGGTTTGTAAGGACAGAATTTTTTTATTTTTGGTAGGGCTGCCCCCTATAGCTGACTAACCATTAGTAGACGAGAAGAGGCTTGGTTGACCAGAATTTTATTAGTCGCAAATGAAAAAACAAATCCACACGAAGTGGCGAAGTCCATGACCGACAGATCGTTAATGACTGGTCTGTGTGGTAATATAGTACATCGGTCTAAACATCTAAACACTCACCTATCATTTATCGACATCAAATATGGCTCTTTGTCTTAAAGATGTATGTAATAGCAACTTTACATGGCAGCTCAATCTAATGTTAACCTAGAAAAATGTGTGCTATTAAAGTGTCTGTGTGGAGTGTGGCAGCTGAATTGTAGCGCATTTACTGCATGACAGATGGAGGTGCTCACTCACACTTAAAATACTCCGTCATTTTTTAATATATCTTTCGATCTGTAAAGACTTAACAGGATGCACTTTCTGCTGTCTTGGTCTCTGTGAACTTGCGCGCATCACTTCAAACTCTGTGTATGCTTGCCTACAGACATTAAAAATATCTCTATAGAGAGTGAAATGTCTACTTTCAAATGAACCAATTCAAATAGAAAACAAATATTTTCAGATTACGTAATGAAACATGCATAGAGGTGCACTAATGCTTAGATGAGTCAGTGTCACCAACTTCATCTCTTAAGCCAGAAACAAAGAAAGCACTAGTTTATCACTAAATTATTAAAACTTTAATGGATTCTACTTGCTGTTTTTCCCTGACACATTCATAATTATTGTATCTGTGGTGTGGTGTGGCAAGCTTTTTTTTAATGTGCTCGAGCACTTATTAGGCTATGTAGGCAATTAAAGGTTCATTATAATGATTTATTGGTGGTTTATTGATATACATGCAACTAATAGTTGACTAATGCTTAAAATGAATGACCACTAGTCGACCAGAAAAATGTTTAGTTGAGGGCAGCCCTAATTTTGGGGTGAACTATCCCTTTAAGAAGCATATGAGCGAGCACATTGAAGTGAACAAGAATGATTTGTTTACTTTTGTTTCAGTTAATTAATTCATTAGTGCAGATGCTTTCACAAAAATACTCCATTTGTTCAGATGGTTTGTGTTACTATTTGTATATCTCCTATTTCTGTAGATTTATAGGCTACCTGACACTTTTGTGAAATATCACCTTAAACAAAGCTGGAGAATAATTGGCTGTTTAACAAGGACAGTAGCAGTCAAAGATATGTGATGTCAAATGTGAAGTTCATAAAAGTCATTACTGTACTTAAAATAAGGAAACAAGGGCAAAGTGCTTTGAATAACACGAACATGACAAGTAGAAACACTCTTTATAGACAAGCAATTTACCTTCACTCATTAAGCTAGTTTCTGGTTTCATTATGACGCGCACACATTTTTAAACAAACAAGTGTTAAAAATAATTTTAATTAGCTTTTTGCTAGCATCAGTGTCTGAGTACATAATTATTTATGAAGAGTGTGAATTGTAGTGTTAGGCAGTGGATAAAATTACCCCTTTTCTAGTCTGTTAGAGGCAGACAAACCCATGTGCCCCTTTTGTACTTTTGGTGTATTTTTTTTCTCCACGCTCTCTTGATTAGCTCGAGACTTGAGAGTTTTCTGAAAGTCAAAGTGCACCCTCACTCTCCTACGCATAATTATTTGTTTAATATCAAATTAGAAATGCATATCAGCTGTGCTGCCATTTCAGATTTTCCATGAATGTGCTAGCAGAGTCGAAACAGACTGTCCTCTACATGTCCTTAACGAGCCCGGTCTCTAGGGACAGTCAAAGACGCGGCTGTCCTCCAATCACTAATCTATCATCATCTGGACAGATTAGTGAGCAAACAACCTGCACTCTCTGGCCAGAGTGCAGTACTGTGAGTGGAGAATGACTGACCTATGAGACCTGATGATGATGGGTCTTTGGGATAGTGAAGAGTGAAGAGAAGGGACATGTCATGCCATTTCACAACAACCTCAGGGAAAGAGTCCGCTGCCAGAGCTCAGGATGAGAGCGAACAGAGTGCCATCTGCCAAGGGCAAACCTCATGCCAGTGACTGTAAAGGTCTGCTGGCCTTCCACAGGCCTGCTGCTCCTCACTAGACTAGACAAGAGGGGCATTCCTGTCATGCAGAACCTTTTGAACTCTGCAAATCTTAAAAAATAAATATGTTTTCTGTGGTGTATTTCTGTAAAATTATACATATATTGGAAATCTGCTGTATTCAAGTTCAGACACTTAAAAGGGGACATCGGATGCCAATTTTCTCAAGTCAGCATGATTCTTTTGGGTCTTTATGAAATGTCCGCAACATACTTAAGTTATAATTCCTCAATGGTCGTGTAAAATAACTCCCATTAACCTTGTCAAAAACAACTCTGTTCACAGTATCCCGTTTCGGTGCATGTCTCTTTAAATGATAATGAGCTGCTGCTCACTCCACCCCTCTCTTACATTTTTGTGTATTTGGTGGCACATTACTATCAAAAACAAAACTTATCCACTGCATCCTCAGTGGCTCTGATGTCGGGAAAATGAAGAATCTTATGTTCACTTTTACATCCACAGTGTAAAAAAACAAAATTTGGTGAGTCAACTTAAAATATTTACCCTGCAGCCTTAAAATTTTAAATTCAGTCGACTCAAGTAAGTTTAGTCAACTTGAAATGTTAAGTTGTACTAAGTAACTACTTAGATATTCGAGTTGACTAAAATAAATTGGTTTGTAAAACTTGAACAGCTGTGTTTGTTACCCGGCTGCCTTAAAATTGTAAATTGAATCAACTCAAATATCACTTAATGCCACTTAATAAAACTTAACATTTCAAGCTGACAATTTTTTTTTTTGAGTTGACTATACTTAAAATTTTAAGGCAGCACGGTAACAAATTATTTTAAGTTGACTCAACAAATAGTTTCCCTTTTGAGAATATGCTAATCAGCCATCAGCAGTTGTGGGCGGAGCCTGAGCAATATGATGTCATAGTGCTTAGAAAATCAAAACGGCTTGATAATTGAGACTGTTTGGGTTTTTGGGGGGTTAAAAAAAGGAGTGAATGGATTTTGATTATTGTAGGGTGGTTGTGTCCACACACTGCTAAGACACATTTGCAAACACTAGGTAAAAGTGAATTTTGAATCCGATGTCCCCTTTAAATTTTTAGTACTTATAACGTTTTATAGCGTTTATTTAATTCTTAAATCAAGAAGGATTTTCTAGACAAGCAAAAATTATTGTCTTGTTTTCAGAAAAAAGAAGTCAAAATTAAGTGTCTTAATAATCTTGTTGTCTGCTTGAAATAAGATTATTTTACTTACCCCATTGACAGATTATTGTGCTTGTTCTAAGCAAAAACTCACTTAATTTTGACTTCTTTTTTCTGAAAACAAGACTATTTTTGCTTGTCTAGACAATCCTTCTTGATTTAAGAATTTTTAGATATTTTGGCTGGAAACAAGACAAAAAAATTAAAGTAAGAAAAGCATTTTTTTGCAGTGTTTAGAGGAAGCAAAATGAAGATACACTTAAAATTTGTCTTAATTTGCCAGTTTTTAATTTAGATGAACACGACAAAAATCTCAACATTTGCTCGAACCAAAGGACTGAAAATATTTCAAACTTACCTTGTTTAATTAAAACTGTTAAGAAATAAATTAATACTTTTATTTAGCAAGTACTCATTAACTAATCAAAAGAGAGCAAAGACATTTATAATGTCACAATGTTTGAATGTTCTACTAATGAGGGAATCCTGAGAAATCCAGACAAAAAAGTATCATGGTTTCCACAAAAATATTAAGCATAAAAATCCTTTCAACATTGATAATGATAAGAAACATGTCTTGAGCAGCAAATCAGCATATTAGAATGATTTCTGAAGGATCATGTGACACTGAAGACTGCGGTAATGATGCTGAAAATTCAGCTTTACCATCACAGGAATAAATTACATTTACATAAGTTAAAAATAGTTGTTTTAATTGTAACATTACCACAATATATAATAACTGTTTTACTGTGATTTTTTTTACTTACTGACTCCAAACCTTTGAACAGCAGTGTATGATGGGGACATGAAAATGAAAATGTACTGCAGAGCTGGACTGATGCAAGAAACAATGCAAAGACTGAACTCTTGAGGAGCTGACCAAAGAGTGCAAGAGATGAAACATAGCATTGTAGAATACATAATGTGCATAAAACTATTCACTAGTTCATGGTCCATTAGGAATCATTATTTCAGACTGCTCTTTGATGTGTATCAATGTCTCTGTTGTTTTCAGGTACGTTAGGCCAAATGTTCTTTCTTTTGAATCAGTTGTTTTGCTTTTATCTATTTTGCAGTGACGCACAAAACTGTCATGAATGCACATAGTGAAGACAAAACACTGTTTGTCTCTAGAAACATTTGTATTAGTCCTAGAAGTAACATCAGCAGTAGGCCATTTGACAGCTACAAAATTCATAATCCCTATATAGTTTCTAATAGGGCTGTCAAATGATTAATCGCATACAAAATAAAAGTTTGAGTTTGCCTAATAAATGTATGTGTGCTGTGTGTAAGTGTTATGTATATATAAATACACACAAATTAATATATATATTTAATAGAAATATATTTAAATAAAAAATTATAATAAATACATACACTTTCTTAAATATTTCTTAAATATATACATGAATGTGTTTGTATATACATATATATATATAAATAATTACACAGTACACACACACATATTAGGCAAACTCCAACTTTTATTTTGTATGCGATTAATCATGATTAATCGTTTGACATCCCTAGTTTCTAATTAACATTGCTGATTTTATTTTTACAGCTTCGAGAAGCCTCAGACAATTAACATTTTAAATACTCACCTGGAATCATTCAAATAGGTAAATAATAAAATAAATCCAAAAATAAAATAAATCCATTATAATGGCAGAGATGATGTTAATATTCAAAATATTTTACAAACCAAAGTACTGTATACTTAAAATGTAATATTATATTCATTTACATTAACGTTATAAATGCTGGTCTAGTGTTGCCAGTTGACATGTTGACTGATGTTGTTCTCCCTCTCTTTGTATTCACAGCAACTTTAAACCCTCTGCGCATCAAACAACATTTAGAGCTGCTGGTGAAAATTCTTGACAGGCATTTAATTGAGTTGTGGCCCACACATTACTCCTTACATATTTGCTGTGCTATTAAAAAAAACCCAGGGGTCCAATTGCTGCAGTGAAGGTTTAGACCTCATTTGTCTTCTCAGGGAGTGATTTGAATTGTCTGATTGGGTCTCTGAAGCACCTCTGACACATAGTCTTCTCATTATTTCTTCTAGCCTTCTGCTTATAGGGGGTACCAGGACTCCCCTCCTTTGTCTCTGCCTGATTTAGAGGCTTGCAGATGGGGTAATCACAGGCAGCGATGCCAGGGGCATGGTTCTCTTTCCCAAGTGTGGACATGTCAATCAGGGTATTGATCCAGGCAGCAACTTCTAAGGGAGAATCTGATAATCTCATCAAGGCAAATAAGAGATCAAACTCTATGGAAATAAGAGCCCGAGCTCAGACAGACAAGACTCTCTCAACCGTCAATCACAGCTGTGCTGAATATGATTATGCTTTTACACAACAGCTCAATAAACAATAAGTTAATATCGAATAACTACAGTAATTTTACGCACACTCTCGCCAATTATGTTGTCTAGAATCAAACATCATGTGTCTGTTTTGAATGAATCGGTTGAGCGAATGATTCAGTGACACAGCGATTCAGTTTTTAGAATGAATCGGCTGAGAGACCTGCATACACACTTAAAAATAAAGGTTCTTTATTGGCATCGATGGTTCCATGAAGAACCTTGAACATTCATGGAACCTTTCAAATGCAGAAAAGTCAAAAAACGTTCTTAAAATGGAACTGTTCACTGAAAGTTTCTTTGGGGAACCACAAATGGTCTTTCTATGGCATCACTGCAAAAACACCCCTTTGGAAACTTTATTTTTAAAATACCTACTGGTGTAACAATGTCATCTGCAGAAAGAGTCACTGTAAAATCCACTGAGACTGAGAGTCAGTTGAAATCGAGGACCAGATCTAGTTGTTGTATAAACCAAATTACATTTCATAAGCACATATTAGTAAACAAGGACGAAAGAGTTATAATTTTGCTCAGGTTGGCGCAAAAACAGTCTGTAAATAGATGATGGAACTGTGAATATGAGGGGTGTTTCAAAAATGAATAACTTAAGCACCCACACACTCCGATGCTTTGCTGTTTATTTGGGTGGTCTTATCTGTTCTCAGCAGGGAAAGGCAGTTTGAGGGTGAGAAAGAGCTCCACATCTCCCTGGGAGGATTCAGAGATGGAGGGGACGACACACATCAAAGACTCTGCTGGCGTAATAGAAATGTCCACTGCAACCAGAAGCACAAGCTGGGCACACTGAAATGGAAGCAAAGTAAAGTATATTCATTCTAAACATGGGGTCACATGAACAGTCATGGTTTGTGGTCTTCTAGAAACTGTAATCGCATGACAAACAAAGCCAACAACAGATTTTCACAGTATGAAGGATAAAACGACTAGCAAGTGAGAGTGAGAGAGATGATGAAACATTAGTCTATTTAAAGCCTGACTGTAAAAAAAACCTTGCATTTTTAATTTAAATGTTTTGAAATTAAGAAAATTACAAAACTTTGTAGGACTGCTGACAAAAAGTCAACTGACCCTTTGCGAAGAGCCAGCTCCTTTAGTTATTGATGGTATGTCCAACTAGCCATGA
>JAHKKF010420812.1:0-14291 GCA_019740295.1 Labeo calbasu | reverse complement strand
AATGATCTAGCGAAACGATCGGTTATTTTCATAAAAATGACAGTAATATGTCTTGTTGCATGAATAATAAACAACTGATAAAATTATCCACCCCTAACCTATAGTAAAGTTTTAACTAATTTTGATTCAATTTATGTGCATTATAATATAATGGTGCCCATGAGTTTGAACTTCTAAAAGGCAGTTTGAAGCTTCAAAGGACTCTAAACGATCCCAGCCGAGGAAGAAGGGTCTTAAATAGCAAAACAATTGGTTAATTTCTAAAAAAATTTACAATTTACATACTTTTTAACCTCAAATGCTCCTCAAACTTCAAAATCATCTTACATCGCTGTTCTACCTTTTTTGTAAAGGGTGTTTGACCCTCCTTGTGCATTCACTTTGTAAACACTGCATCGGCACTTCTGCAGTGATGTAGGACTATTTTTAAGGTTGGAGAAGAAAATGAGATGGGAGTTTCTCGACATACTCTAACTGTACTGACCCGGAATGCACAGAGTTCACGCAGAGCTAGACAAGATGAGCATTTGAGGTTAAAAAGTATATTAATTGCAATTTTTTTTTAGAAAATAACCAATCGTTTCGCTAGATAAGACCCTTCTTCCTCGGCTGGGATCATTTAGAGCCCTGAAGCCGCATTTAAACTGCATTTTGGAAGTTCAAACTCACTGACACCATAGTCCACTATATGGAGAAAAATCCTGAAATGTTTGCCTCAAAAAACATTCTTTATGACTGAAGAAAGAAAGACCTGAACATCTTGGATGACAAGGGGTAAATTATCTGTTAATTTTTGTTCTGGAAGTGAATTTCTCCTCATTTTTAAACCCTGGTTTCAGCCATACTGCTCACAGAGCACAATGCAAACAGTATCTCTGACCTGCACTCCAAATGTTCCCAGAACAATGCTGCAGAAGATAGGGTTCGCGAAGATGCCGTCAAACACGTTCCTTTCGCCGTGAATCTTGCGAGCGTTTATCTCGTTGAAGAGTTGCATCAGGACAAAGGTGTTGAAGATGATGGTGTAGTGTTCAGACGGCGGGGAGTGTAAGGGGGCGTTACGGCCGCTGTCGATGTTGAAGATTTTCTCTCCTTGGTAGAATAAAAGATGAAGGCGTACAAAATTAAACTCTTCTTAAAACTTTTAAAGGTGCACTCAATATGCACTCATTGTTTTCCCTTTAGACCAGTCACTGTAGTACAGCTCCCACTCTCAAAGCATCTGCTATATGAATATGTAAATATACGTAACATATCTGAGCTTTAAGCGGTTTCGGTAGAGTTTCATCCTTATTATTCCTGTATTATTCATCATATAAATAATGCAAAACAACACATATTGATTCTTGAACTCTGTCCTACCGACAAACAGCAGGGTGAAGATGATGACGAGCTGATAGACTCCATGACCCAGGATGTTCTTCATCATTGTGAGCGAGATGAGGGGGTTGTTGCGGCCGTAGGGTTTCCTAAGCAGCAGAGCTTCGGTGGGCGGCTCAGTGGCAAGAGCCAAAGAAGCAAATGTATCCATGATCAGATTGACCCACAACATCTGTACTGCTTTTAGCGGAGAGTCCTACACACAAACACACTGGGATTACTGATGAAGGAACTGACCTATGATCTGGGCTAGTGAAGTGTGTGCAGTAGCAGCAGTCTCCAGCAGGGGGCTCAGTGGTTGGTTTAATTACAGCTTTCTTTGAGAGGTGCAATGCAGTCTGTTCTCCTAACCTGCATGACACAGAGCTATCAGCGATGTAGAGTGGCCGTCTCACACTTACTGCAACGCCACGGGCTAAGACAAACGACACTGATCTGAGGAGATTTGGGGGGGACGCAATGTTTGAAGGGAGTGAATTGCCCTTGCCTTCTCTTATCAGTTAATGCAAATAATTTGCATTTGTAAATGAAATATTAACTGCTACAGGAGCTATAAAAAGAATGAACAAGTCATGCAGGTGAACTTCTAAAGGAAAATTCCACGTTCAATACGTAAAGCTCAATTGACATCACTTGTGGCATAATGTTGATTACCACAAAAGTTAATCTTTGTTAAAAAAGAAGCAAATATGTGGGATATTCATAAGGCACTTACAGTGGAAATGAATGAGCCAATGTTAAAATACTCTCTGTTACAACAGAACAGCCTTAAAATGTAAACAATATGTGTTAATGTGATTTTAGTGTGAAAAATACTTACTAACCTTCTCTGTGCAAAGTTATATCCAATTCATTGCCATGACAACCTGACACCTAAAAATCTAAAAATGACGAGTGCCCAAAATTACATGTTTTAACAGAAAAATGACTGCAAGTGCTTTTATGAAAGTATAAGCTTCACATCCTCCAAAAATTGGCTCAGTTGCAAGTGCATCAACACAATCTGAATTTTTGGAAAAAATTAGAAAATATTTTTTTGAGGTAATCAACGCTAAACCACAAATGCTGTTGATTGAGCTTAACTTGTGTGTAAGTCAGTGTTGTTATTGTTAACTAAAACCAAAAATAATTATTTTACTATTTTAAATTTAAATGACAAAAAAAGAATAATTAAGTCGAAGCAATAAATGACTAAACTTAAAACTTAAATAAAATGAATTAATGCTATGTAGAAATATTTTTAAAAATGATAAAACTGACAAATCAGTCACTGAAACTAAAATGAAAATGAAAAATAAAAATAAAACCTCAAAATGTTAATAAATACTAAAACGGCATATTAATAAAGCCTTTTTCAGTTATTGAAATAAAGATTAAATAAAATAAATTACAAATATTACATAAAAACTTTAACTTAAGAAAATGAATAAATATTGTTAAGAAAATGTTAAGTTGAATAAAGTACTAAAACTAAAACTGAAATAAAATTAATTCAAGCTATATAGAAATATATATATATATATATAAAAAAAAGATAAAACCGGCAAATCACAAAAATCACAAATATTCAATAACACATCAAAATATTAATAAATACTATAATAATATAAATAAAAAAACTTTTTAGTTATTGAAATTATTAAATAAAATAAATTACAAATATTGCATGAAACCTTAAACAAAAAAATAAGTTTAAGCTGAAGCAATAAATTACTGAAAATTTATCAAAGCTATACAGAGATATATTTTATAAAAAAAAAAAAAAAAAAAAAAACTGACAAAATCACAAAATCACTAAAACTAAAACTAAAATGAAAACTAAAACTAAAATCTCAAAATATTAATAAATACCATAATAGCATATTAATAATTATTATTTTTTAGTTATTAAATAAATATGAAATAAAATAAATTGCAAATATTACATAAAAACTTTAATAAAGAACTTAAAAAAGAAGTAAATAAGTTTAAGTTAAAGCAATAAATTACTAAAACTGAAATAAAATGTATTATTTAAAAGTATATAGAAATGACACAAAATCACTAAAATTAAAATAAAAAATTAAAATAAACCCTTAAAATATTAATAAATACTATAATAGCATAATAATAAAAATTATTTTCAGTTATTGAAGTAAAAATGAAATCAAATAAATTGCAAATATTACATAAAACTTGAACAAATAAATAAAATGTAAGTTGAAGTAATAAATTACTAAAACTAAAATTGAAATAAAATTAATTAAAGCTATGCAGAATTTTTTTTATATGTTAAAACTGACACATCGCAAAATCACTAAAACTGAATTTTAAATTAAACCTTATCAATACTATAATTGAATATGAATAAAAATCATTTTAAGATATTGAAATAAAGATTAAATAAATTACAAATATTATATGAAAACAAATATAGCTGAAGCAATAAATAACTAAAACTAAAACAGAGCTAAACAGAAATCTTTTTTAAAAATGATCAAATTAAAATGAAAAATAAAAATAAAATCCCCAAATACTATTATATCATATTAATAAAACTAAAATGACAGTGGCTTGATTGTGTGCGCTACCTGTGTAATGCAGGCCCCGGTGAAAGCTACGATGACGGCCACTACATTGACAGTAAGCTGAAACTGCAGGAACTTAGAGATGCTGTCATACACATTTCTCCCCCACATGACAGCCTTCACAATGCTGGAGAAGTTATCATCGGTCAGGATGATGTCAGAGGCTTCTTTAGCTACATCAGTGCCTGCTATACCCTGGAGACGGCAAAAGAGAGAGAAAGAGTGAGAGATTTAGGCAATGCATGCATCAAAGTCAGTTTCATTGGAGAAAAGTGGCTTTTATTCCTCGGCTTTTATTCTCCTGTGTTATTATACACCCTTATTGGGGGAACATGATATAAGTAGAGCTTCTAATAAATCAATATTCATCTCTAAGCATTACTCATCTCTTAACTACCTCTTGGATGGAAGGACGAATATATGAATAGATTAGAGGGAAGTGTTCGTCAGATACGCTTACCATTGCAAAGCCCACATCTGCCTTCTTGAGAGCCGGCCCGTCATTGGTCCCATCACCAGTCACGGCCACCACCTGTCTCTGCTCCAGCACAGTGCTGTCAATGATGCCTACACAATGGCATCATCACCCAGCAAACAATTACCAGCTAGCACATAACCTTGACCAATCGCTGAATACAACTACTGTCACCACAGAACAGAAATTCATTCAATTGACTATATATTATGCCCTACCATGCATCAAATTTACACCAGGACGCATTTTACCAGGATGCATTTTTTTTAAGAAATACTTTTATTCAGCAAGGATACATTAAACTAATCAAAACTGACAGTAAATACATTTATAATGTTATAAAAGCTATATTATGTATAGATATATTATAGATACATTATATTTTAAATAAATGGATGAGAGAATCCTTAAAAAATGTATCACAGTTTGCACAAAAATATTATGCAGCACAGTGTTTTTAACATTAATAAAAAATGTTTCTTGAGCACTAAATCAGCATATTTGAATGATTTCTGAAGGATTATGTGACACTAAAGACTGAAGTAATGGCTGCTGAAAATTCAGCTTTACATCACAGCAATAAATTACATTTTAAAATATATTGACCAGAAATGGTCATTTAAAATTCTAATAACATATTACAATATTACTGAATTTTTGATCCAACAAATGCATCTTTGGTGAGCATAAGAGAACTTACTGATGGTCTTAAAATATTTTCATCTAGATGTCTGTTTGATCTAAAGTGTGTAGGGCTGCAGTCATAGGGTTACAACTTTAAATAAGAAATAAATCTACAAAAAAAATTTATTTAAAATGTGATTAAAAATTACATTTAAAAATGCTGAGTAAAAAACTATTTAAAAAAAAAAAATATATATATATTATATATATATATATATAATTTACACTACCAGTCAAAAGTTTTTGAACATAAGATTTTTAATGTTTTTTTTTAAGAAGTCTTTTCTGCTCACCAAGCCTGTATTTATTTGCTCCAAATATAGTATAACAAAAACAGTAAAATTTAGAAATATTTTTACTATTAAAAAATTATATTTTAATTGCATTAATTATATTAAAATTATATTTTAAAATGTAATTTTTTTGATTGATTTTCTGCTCAAAAAACATTTATTATTATTATTACGTTAAAAACAGCTGAGTAGAATTTTTCAGGTTTCTTTGATGAATAGAAAGTTCAGAAGAAAAGCATTTATCTGAAACAGAAATCTTTTATAACATTATAAATGTCTTTACCATCACCTTTGATCAATTCAAAGCATCCTTGCTAAATAAAAGTATTTATTTCTATAATTTCTTTCCAAAAAAAAAAAGAGCATCCCACCTTTTACGAGAGTGTGTTTGTCCGTGGGGGAGGAACGTGCAAGGACTCTGAGCTTGGGCCAGATCTTATCAATCCTCTCCTGCTCAATCTATAACACGAACACACATACATGCACGTACACAGAACACAGACATCCATGATTCACTTTAGTCCGTACTGGTTTGCTGCTGAGATGTCTGAGATCCAGTTTTCACCAACCTCTCCTTTCTCATTCCTGATTCTTCGGTTGAAGTCTTTACCCTCCAGGCACAGAAAGTCATCCCCGGGCTGAATGATGCCACACTTGGCAGCAATAGCTCGTGCCGTGTTGATGTTGTCGCCGGTGACCATGCGCACAGTGATGCCTGCCCTCTGACACTTGCGAATGGCTTCAGGGACCTGCGGGAGGAGTAGAGAAATGCTTGACAAGGGAAAACGCATTCTGAAGATACAGGGAACATGTTCTAACTGCATACTGTACCTCAGGTCGAACGGGATCTTCAATCCCGACGACTGCGATGCAGGTCAGATCGGTGACAATTTCAGCTTCATTATCCCAGTCAGGCTCAGGGTCACCGGAAAGATCACGATAACCGATGCAGATGGTTCGCAGGCCTTCACACGCCATGGGCTCGATCACTTTCTTCACCATCTCATCTCGGTCCCGTGGCTTGAAGCTTCG
This sequence comes from Labeo calbasu, assembly GCA_019740295.1. Classification (NCBI taxonomy): domain Eukaryota; kingdom Metazoa; phylum Chordata; class Actinopteri; order Cypriniformes; family Cyprinidae; genus Labeo; species Labeo calbasu. The sequence continues at coordinate 7,860 of JAHKKF010420812.1, read as the reverse complement.
TGCTTCACCATTGGCACCAAGTATTGCGGAACACCTGAGGTGCAAGAGAAAGCATAAATGACAAAACGAGGTGTTTAATAACAACCAACAAAAGATTGATCGTTTTAATTCCTAGTCCTCGTTGTGATTTACTAACTTTTTCAGAAGGATCTCAGAGGCTCCTTTGCTGTAGAGCCGGAAACTTCCATCCGGCATCTGCACCACAGTGCTCATGGACTTGCGTACAGAGTTGAACGTGTAGACTTTGTAGAGCTTCTCCTCTGGGATCTGCTCTCTCACAGGGACGTAGTCTCTCTTCAAGTCCAGCAGGAAGCCCAGCAGACCACACTCTGTCTTATTACCAACCTGCTTGGGCAGACCACCTTCCACATCCGGTGGCTGAACGAAAATTGAAATGAAGCATAGGACACGGAGGAGAGAAAATGGAAAGAACTGGATTGGAAAAGTTTCTATTTATATTTGACAAGCCAGCACAACAGTAAATTCTAGACCTTCCAAAGACCATTTCAGCCAGGGTTTAACCGGCTAAAACTAGCTGAGGCTGGATTTAAAGAAGTTCTCACCATGATTTTGGAGGTATAGGCGCAGTTGATAGATATGGCATTGACAATCATCTCTAGAGTGTTGGGGTTGATCTGGCTGGGGTCTGGGATCTCACGGAAGTGCTGGTCGTTGACGTAGGCTTGCACTACAGTCATGCGGTTGGTGGTAAGTGTGCCGGTCTTGTCGGAGCAGATGGCAGTGGCGTTGCCCATTGTCTCACAAGCATCCAAGTGACGCACTAGGTTATTGTCCTTCATCATTTTCTGAATTAACAACAATAGATGATTTGGGTGGTGAAAAAACAATGCTGACAAAAGCAAGATATGATGAAAATATTACATGAATAAACATCCAGAGAAAAATGTGTTTACTGTGTTCAAATTTGCTTATGTAATGTGTTAGCTTTACAATACATTTGATTTGCTGTTTACACACACACACACACACACACTCACATACACAGTGCACCTGTTCTCTCTCACCTTAACTGAATAGGCCAGGGAGATGGTAACAGCAAGGGGAAGACCCTCAGGCACAGCAACCACCAGCACAGTCACACCAATAATAAAGAATTTGACAAAATACTGCACGTAGATGGGCGTGCATTCGGGCAACCAGCTTCGCCCTTCCACCACAAACGTCTCGATCACAAAGTACAGCACCAGGATGATAACTGTAATGGCTGACATCACAAGACCTACAAAAACAAGAGCACATAATACATAATCTTCAGGATACTTGCAGATCAATCTATAGTCAATCGATTGAACTTAAATAAAGCGATGCATTACTTATCAAAATCACAGTATAATATCTGATTCATTTCTAATAATTTAATTTTTTTTCTAAAATAAAAATAGGGGTATATTTTAGGTGCCACAAACTAACTTTTCTGTCTTTTTTATGAAAATTATTTGTGTGCATGATAAACTATTGTGATTGTGAGTAAAACACTTGTGATTAATGTTACTTTTCATAAAAAGTAGCAATATTACAATGTTGTGACCTAATGGTTAGAAAGTTGGACTTGTAACCGAAAAGTCAAAGAAATTGTGAATATAGGTTACCATACTTGTAACAAAATATTTATTTTTTTTTACTTTCAGTGAGTGTGAGTGTGAAAAGGTAGCACAAAAGTAACTTAACACATTAATTTCCATAACAAGTAGAAAATTCATTAGTTAGCACTTCCTCTCAATAATGGCGAGAACATGTAAAATTAATATGTTACACTTCATGAAAAGTAACAATGTACCACAGTTAGCTGGTTCTTCCTCATAGTTAACTGACAATATGTAGCACAACATGTAACATGTTACTTTCCATAAAAAGTAACACAATTAATCAGCACTTACACTCCATTACTGGTAACAATATATAACAAGTAACACAATGTGTTACATTCAATGAAAAATAACACAATTATGTGGTACTTCCTTTGAGGTTAATATTGTAAAACTGTAACACAACATGTAACATGTTACTTTCCATTCAAACTAACACCATCAGGACTTGCACTCCATTACTGGTGAGAGTATGTAACACAATGTATTACATTTCATGAATAATACCATTGTAACATAATTATCTGGTGCTTCCTTCAAGTTTACACTGAGAAGATGTAACAACATGTAACATGTTATTTTCCATAAAAGGTAACACAATTATTTAGCACTTAAACACCATTACTGGTAAGAATATGTAACAAAAGTAACACAGTGTGTTACATTCCATGAAAAATAACAATGTAACTATTATCTGTTACTTTGAGTTAACACTGAGAAAATGTAGCACAAAATTTACCATGGTACTACCATAAAAAGTAACAAATATGTAACAAAAGTAACACCTTTCATAAAAAGTAACAATGTAACACAATTAACAAGGGCTTCCTCTCAGTGAGAAAATGTAGCACAAAATTAAATGTTACTTTCCATAGTAAGTAACAATGTAATACAATTATTAAGCACTTCCACTCAATTTATTGAGAGAATATGTAACAACAGTAACGCAATACGTTACAGTCCATAAAAAGTAACAATGTAACACAATTATCAAGTGCTTCCTTTCAGTTAACAATAAGCTCAAAAGTAATTTAAACTTACTTTTTATAAAAATCGAGCACAAATAGTTGTAGTGTTTTTTAGTTGTAGTTTTTTTTAAGAAGTAACAGAATACTGTCACAATTAGCTTTAAGTAACATTCTGCAACACAGAATATAACTTTGTATGAGGATAAAAATAACAGACAATAGGATGAGCACAGCAGTGTGTAAGTGTGTCAGAGTGAGGTGATTTATCTTTCCATATGACATCACCTCGTAATTGGCCACATGAAGTCCCACGCACCTGCTTTGCCAATCTGTACAGCCAGTTTGGTTAGTTTGCCCTGCAGTACAGACTTCTCCTTCTTGGGCACGTTGGCTTTTTTCTTCTCTCTCTCCTCCACTTCTCCGCCCTCCGCACTCTTCAGAGGCTGCATCTCCATGGCAACGGCTCCATCCTGCTTTTTGGCTGGTGGGCGGGACATGAGTTAGCGTCACTACATATGGACATCAAATCTGTCGTGTCACAACTCGGAGGCATCGTGAGAGGCCTCCGGCATGAACAAGACTCATTCAAAGCTCTGAATACCTTCATGCCACACATCAAAGGTTTATGCTCAAAGTGGCATACACACATACACTGGACACACAACGAAGGAAAGCAAGACAAATGTGGACACGCACAGCATAAACACTGAGAGTCAGACCACAACAAGTTCTCGAGTTGTACAGAGCTGGCACTATTCAGCAAAATGTGTTTGGGTGCTTTTCCTCGACACCCGAAACAATGCACTACGGTTACAATGTACTACGCAAGGAAGCGGTCGTCATGTATGTCGTCGAGCAACCGTGTGCGATGCTACACAAAGAGTGTGCTTCTGCCTCTTTATGTATGTGGCTGTGTGCATACATGGTATTAGTGCTTATATTTCCAGTTGCTATCCTCATATAGCAACAGCGTAGCTGAGGAGTCCGCAAAAATTTTCCACAACAAGAAAATAATTAACCCCTCATTCGCTCCATTCATCTACTCTACTATCCCTGTGGTACCTTTATTCTGATTGGTCTCCACAGCTGCCTCTGGCTGCTTGCCTGTGAGAGAGAAAGACAGAGAGAGAGAGAGAGAGAGAGAGAGAGAGAGAGATAGAGGGGAAACAAGGGAATAAAAAAGCGACAGACAGAGACAGAATGAGAGACAGGGCACACAGTGTTCTTGAGTGGGGAAAATGAGAGCGCACAGAACTATGGAAACAGACACACAAACGCAAACATACGGCACACACATTGAGCTGAGCTCTTAAACTATGACATGTTAAACCTGTGAATGCGCTCCACCACAATTCTGGGGTTATTTAGTGCTGACTGTAGACACTTCATCTATGCTGAAAGTGTTCTGTAACTCCAGTGGACTCAAAACAACAGGGCTGTGCATTACGTACCATTGGTGATGCCACTCGGTTTGGCCATAGTTGTTAGTGAGTAACTACTGTCCTCTGATTGGATAGCGAAACAAAGGGATAATGCAGGTGTGGAGGAGGGGGATCATGGGAAATTGTTAGGATTGGGTGGTGGTAGAGGTGAGAAAAAAAGAGAAATTAATGATGATCATGTGGTATTAAGGGAAACTGAAAAAAGCCAAAACTGCACGTGCTATACAAGGTTGTTAATATGAAATTACAAGTACTGACAGTACTTCATTAGTGTCCTGCAGTGTGACGTTCCTGCAAGATGATTCTGCCTCATGTAAAAGATTGTTTTCTAATTCTTGTGTAACAGTTATTTGGGGTGTCAACATTCTAGTTAAATTAGTAATCTAGTTAATTTAGCATGATTAATTATCAGCAGATTCACAAGCTGTGTAACATTTCACTTAAAGTGTCCTTAAATGCAGCACTTTTGGTGCAAGATGCAGAAAAAATGTTAAAACAGCAATGGCCAAAGACAAATCAATGATAAGAAAAAAAAACACTAAATAAAAAATAAAAGCACACATAAAGAAACTACTTATAAACAATATATTAATCTAGTATAGATGAATAATATTTATAATATTTATATACGCAACAGAGTTATTATAAGACATGTTTCCATTAAATGTTGACAAAAAAAGTATTGCGAAATGACGACGTTTCCATTAACCAATGTTATGTGACTTAAACATAACTTTTTCCTCTTACGATAAATCATGGTAACAGATTTCTGTAAGATTTTGGCTATATTTAATCAAAGGAAGCATATGTGTACATCTTTACAGAAGGAGCGCGGAGAGCTGCTTCAAACGTGCACAGCGCGGCTGGCGTGAACACAAGCATTGACTAGAGTGGCCACGATCAGCTCCGGTGGCTGTGTCAGAGTAAATGGTCTAAGCCTTAATGGCAGGGAAAGCCCCTTAAACTTGAGAGTGGCCACATATGAAGTGTTTCTTGGAGGTACATTGATATGTACCTTTGATAGGTACATTGTATGTTTGTATGTATGTATATTGTATGTGAAATAATCCTTTTTCGAATTGCTAACTAAAAATAGTTTTTGCGCAATTGACGCTTTTCCCTTAGGTGTATTTTCAATTCGCAATTTCAATTTGCGCAATTTGTTGGGTAATGGAAACGTAGCTACAGTTAACTAAAACTAAAGCTGGAGCTAGAATGAATAAATTAATAAATTAATAAATAAAGGTTAACTAAAAATAAAATAAAACTTAAATGAAATAAAATGTTATAAAAACTTTTATTTCAGCTATCTGTCAAGCCAATATTTCTCATTTTAATTTAGTCTAATGAATTTAGCTTTAATTTAAACTAAAATTGAAATAAAAATTAATATACACACTCATATATAAATACGCATATTTAAAAACTACAAAAAATGACAAAAACATTATTGTGATTAATAAACACACAGAGTAATTATTTTATTAATTCTATTTTATTAATTCATTGATAGCCCTAATTGTTGTTGTACATGTAGTTTTTTATGGCCTCCTGTTAATTGAGATGCAAAAAGCTTTAAAGGGCGAAAAAACTAAATATACACTATCCCTCCTGTATGCACGTGGATTTTAACTTCAAATCTTAAAGGGATAGTTTACCAAAAAAAAAAAAAAAAATCTGTCATTAATTACTCACACTCATGTCATTCCAAACCCGTGAGACCATTTTCATTTTCAGAACACAAATTAAGATATTTTTCATGAAATCCAAGAGACCTGTGACCCTGCATAGACAGCAATGCAGCTGACACATTCAAGACCCAGAAAGGTAGTAAGGACATCATTAAAATAGTCCATGTGACATCAGTGGTTCGACGTTAATTTTGTGAAACTACGAGAATACTTTTTGTGTGCAAAGAAAACAAAAATAATGACTTCTTTTCTGTGTCAGCTTTCAGGGGGAGTACCACGACGCATGCAGGGTCAGAAATCCCTCGTATTTCATCAAAAATACTGCATCTTAATTTGTGCTCCGAAGATGAACAAAGCTCTTACAAGTTTGGAACAACATGAGGGTGAGTAATAATGACTGAATTTTCATTTTTGGGTGAACTAAACTAAACTAAACTTTAAATGCTGAATAAAAAGGTTTGTTGGCATTATTTGTCATTTGTGCATTCTGCTAATCCACAATTATGGGTATCAGAAAAGATGTAGATATATTCCAAATCACATTCGCAAAAGCAAAAAAGACAATTCAGCTGTGATTGTGAGGCTCTAAGTCCGTTGGGTGGCTGATGACACATATAGAGCGATTCAGTGGGACAGTAACAGAACATGGCGCCACTTCATCCTTCATCCACCCACATCCAACCTTTGCTCTCTCTCCCTCTCTCTGTTTCTCTCTTTCGTTCCCTTTCTCTGAATAATTAATCAGCCTCTTCCAATATAACTCCTAATCCTTCTCTATTCCCTTGTCTCCAGTCTCCTCTCTGTTGGCTGCAGGTTAAATTAGCCATGACATGGGCCATAAAGTTTGCAGCAGTGGAGCTCTGCTTGTCTCTCTTGCTCGTCTTACCATTCATAAATATTCCTGCAGGCTCCGAGCCCACTGGTCCTCCATTCATCTTCAACCCATCTCTCTCTTATGTAAGGATCTCCCACCCCCTCTCTCTCCATTCTCTACTGTCTGCTAGTGCTACTCACAACGTGTGCAGACATTCTCACTACATCCTACACTAGCCTCAGCATTTTCTCTGAGCATTACGGTGTGTTTTGCTTGGCGTTTGATGCTCTTCCTTCTTACACCTACCTTTCTTCTCTTTCTTCTCCTCCTCCCCTTCCCCGGCTCCCAGCAGAGTGAATATGATGCCACTCTGAGAGTTGACTCCAACTGCGGTCACCAGCATCCTGCCTGATCCCTCCATCACATGGGTACCTGAGAGAGAAAGGTTGAGAGATAGACACACAGATTTAGGAAAAGACACAATGGTCGATATTTTAGTGCAGCATAAATGGAAACCCCCCCAAAATTCTGCAAAGGTTGTCCCAACTAGCCTCATAGAACTAGTGTAAATAAATAATTTCCTGTTGAACAACGTGGCTGATTTGTGACCTCCCAGCATGCACTGCAGCATCAATAAATTATGTCCTACCCTTCCGTTTCAAAGATTGTCACTTCATATTAGTCAATATAAACCTACATGTAAGAGTAAAATCATGCATTTTATATGTCAGTAAATATATCTATAATGTCTAAATGTTTAAAAACAATACATTTAAATAATTTTCATTTTCTTGTAAAGTGTCTAGTGCTTAGTAATAATATGTTTTATGTAAAATAGACTTTTTTTCAAAGCTCAGGTTAATTTTACAAGAAAGTAACAAAAATGTATATAATAATAACAATGTCTAAATTAATTTAAAAAAATGAAATAATTGTAATTTTCTTGTAAAGTGACACTGAGATTAATAATAATTATTATTTAATTTAAATAGTGTTTTAGAGTTCAAACATGCATTACAAGAAAATGACAAATTTCTATAATAATAATAATAATAATAATAATAATTTAATATAATTTAAATAGTGTTTTTTTTTCCAGATCCGCTTTACAAGAAAAATACTAATTTCTATAATAATAGGTTTATTTAAATGTTGTTTTCAGTTCAAACCCCTTTTTACATGAAAATGACCAATTTCTATAACTTAATTTAATTTAATTTAATTAGTATTTAACTTAAGTTCAACTCCACTTTACAAGAAAATAACCAATTTCTATTATAATAATTATTATTATAATAACAATAATAGTTTAATTTAAATAGTGTTGTTTCAAAGTTC